>ML682004.1:30618633-30806525 GCA_007922195.1 Podocnemis expansa | reverse complement strand
GTACTGCCTTCTCTGCAGCCGCGCCCCCCCCCCCCCGCTAAGTACTGGGGTAGCCGGCTCACCCTGGGGTTGGTACTGGGGGCAGGGGGTAGGTATTGGGGGCTGGGGTGGGTACTGGCGGGGTATTGGGGGCTGGGGCTGGGTACTGGGTACAGGGGAGTGGGTATTAAGTATGGATTTTGGGGGTGGGTATTGGGGGCTTGGGTGGATTTTGGGGATGGGAATGGATATTGGGGGCAGGAGCTGGGGTGGGATGCTGGTGTTTGGGGGGTAGGAGCTGGAGTGCAGGATGGGGGCCCACCCAATTAGGAGAGTTCAAGGGCCCACCAATTATACTTTAACCCCTGGTTGCTTACCCCTGGTATAAGGCATGGGGGGGGGCCCTACATGCTGTTTTCCACTGTTTGAATCTAAACAACTGCTTTAATTTGCTATAACAGTCTGACCTGATCCTATGAGTCACGCTTCCCTGCATTTATTTTCCTTCCATTCTGTAAGTTCCTCCATCTTTAAACCATCTGACGAAGTGGGATTTTCTGCCAGGAAAATTCATGCAATAAATAAATTTTAGTCTTTAAAAGTGCCACAGGATTCCTTGTTTGTCATATAGGTTAGACAGTCTTGTAATAAAAGATGTCTGGGAGCTAGCTACTTTTCCCTACAGGAATATTCTCACCTTAATTCATTGGCTTTAGAAACAATTCCCATTATGTGTGTTGAGATATCATGTACGTCTTCATGAAAAAAAAAACCTTTCTTCCTTTGCTTTATATTAGGTGCTTGCTTTTATAGAGTTAGATATTGTTTTCCTTCTGTTAGAAAAATGGGCCTGGCATGTGTGTTCCAGGGCTGTTAATTCAGGAAATTACAATGATGTTCTGATCACTAGCCTCTGGTTGGTGGTTTAATTTATTGTTCAGAATGGTGGGTGATGCGATTTAAAACCAAAGAAACTCATTGGTCTCTAGCATTTAAAATGTTGTTAGAAATGGGCTGAGCAGATGGAGCCTGGAGATATGTTGTCTGGGGTCCCATGGGAAGATGGTACTGTTTGATTTCCTAACAGGGCTCTTTAGCATTGCTTCCTGGCCTCTGAATCCCAAAGTGCAACTCTTGGGAATACTGCCCAGTGCAGCAGTTCTCCAGGAGGGACAATGTTGAAGTGCTGGACATCACTGGCTACCATCTGTACTGACCGTACCCAGGGCCAGATTAACACAGAGGCTATAGGGGTTGACACGCCTGACCCTGCCCTGAAAGGGGGCCCCAGGTTCCAGCCTCTATGTTCCCTGCCAGATACAGCCCTATCACCTTACCCCTTAGCCAGGTGGGCTGCCCCCAGGAGCAGGATGGGCAGGCCCTGTTTGCTCTATGGCCAGGGATGGCCAGTGCTTGGTGCCATACAGCCTCCTGGAAGGCTGTGCTGGAGCTGCATTGTGTTCTAGCTGGCCACAGTCCTAGCCCTGGAGTGGAGCAAACAGAACTGCCTGTCCTACACCTAAGAGCTGCCCAGGGCTGGATTAAGACATGCTGAGGCACTGTCAAGATTCAGAGGCCTCATAAAAAATAGAGGAAAAAAGTGTATTGCACTGTAACAGAAAGGGTAATGAAAAAATAACTGGTTATATTTATATATACATAAGCAACAGTGCAACAAAAAACAACTACCGGGTAAATAAAACATACATCTTGCAAAAAGCCTTATTTGCATTATTAGTTTCAATTATGATAAATCTTCTTAGTTATCTTTGACGTATTTGGAGGCCTCTCATAATGTGAGGCCCTAAGCCATGACTTGTATGGCTTGTGCCTAAATTTGGCATTGGGGGTGCTTAGTTGGCCCCAGGAGCATAGTCTTTGGCCTCCCTTGTGCTGACCCAGGCAGGAGTCTCTATGGTGTTTGGGGGGCCCGCAGTGGTGGGTAGCCTGGGAGCCCACGTCCCCTTATTTCGGGCTTGACCATACCCTCAGAAATACTGTTTCTGAGGGATCAGGACATCCTGGGGGGGTGGGGTGGGGGGGTGAGAGGGGTGATCACCCCAGACTCTGCAGTTGTCTGGGCTCTGCACTGTCCTGCCATGAGCAGGGCAGCACGGAACCTGCACTGCTGCCCCCCTCAAAGCTGTGCTGTCCTGCACCCCCACCCCTGCTGCCTTTGGCACGAAGCTGAATAAGGCTGGTTTTGTTCTTTGTTTTGTTTTGTTGTACAGCAATGAATACTAGTGCCTAAGCTTCAGAAGTGTCAGTTACTGAAAACTACATCATATGCTCCTTGGTATTCTAACAATTGGAGACTTTTCACATTAAAATTATCAAAAATTAAATGAGTCCAATGTCATTTAATCTCTTAAGGCATTCCCAGCAGTATGGGGTGGCCAAACTTACAGAACTCAAGAGCCACACAAGTTTAATAATCAACTTTTGAGAGCCACACTGAGGCATATAGCCATATACTTTTACCTACTCCAAAGTTACTAAGTTTAAAATTCATTGCACACTTTAATTTCATCGTAAAAAGAGGGCAAATATTGATCCTACTAATAATTACTTAAGGTTACCATGAAAATTAGGCCTATACAGTAAAAAACTTAGCTGTTGCTCGATGTAGAAGACTGCGGACTAGTGATGAGCTTTTAAAATTTTCCACCATGCCATGCTTCTTCCTGTCATCCCGGACCATGCCACCGCTTCTCCCCACCGTCCTGACCCCCTCCTGAATTCCTAGGCTGGGGCTGCTTTCCTAAACTTCAGATCATATAATTCTTCCAGGAGCCACACTGTTTCATTCAAGAACCACATGTGGCTCCCAAGTGATACTTTGGCCACACCTGGTTTATGTCAAGCATTTCCTTTTTAAGCAGGGGAAGCCAAGACTGAAAATCCTGAATATTTTCAATGCAGAATTACTTTTTGTTTCTGGAGCATCCCGCAATACTGTGCATCACAGGGGAGTCTCTTGGCCATCGTTTCCAGCTGGCTTTACATCATTCCCTGGAATCCCACACAGGGCTGTCCCTAGGGGAGTGCGGGGCTAACTGGCCTGTGCGGTGCCCCACACCACCTTCCTACCCACATTCTGGAGGGTGCAGGCTGGCCCCGCATTCCTGCCCCTCCCCTGAGATGGGGTGGAGCAGGCCTGTCCAGGAGCTGGGCTCTCCTCTCTCTCCCCACCTCTGGGCCAGCCCTCCTCACCCCCAAGGCAGAACAGCCAGCCCGGGGGGCGGGGGGGCAGAGAGTGAAGCCTGGCTTTTGGGCTGGCCTGCTCCACCCCTGAGCTCCACCCAAGGACAAGAAAATATACCAATGACTATTTCTACTGGTCCATAAATTCTCAAGTCTGAGCTCCATTGATTTTTGCAAAAAAAGCAAGGAGTCTTGGGGCACTTAAAGACTAACAGATTTATTGATCTCATGAGCTTTCGTGCTTCAAAGTGTCTGACGAAGTGAGAGAGTCTCCCACGAAAGCTCATGCAATCAATAAATCTGTTAGTCTTTACATGCCCCAAGACTCCTTGCTTTTTTTGCTTTACTAGACTAACACAGCTGCCCCTTTGGAAATTGATTTTTGCATTCATGACAAAGTGGGATTTTCTCCCACAAAAGCTCATGCAATAAATAAATTTGTTAGTCTTTAAGTGCCACAGGACTCCTTGTTTGTTTTACTGAACTAGACTAACACGGCTGCCCTTTTGGAACTAATTCAGAACACCGCATAATGAATAAAACATGGTGTCACTTCCACATCCCTGCACAGCTGCACTGTTGGCGTGGAGTGTAATGCAACCCCCATAGTTAAAACAAATATTTAAAGGTGAACTTTTCCTCAGAATCCATCTTTGTAATACGGCGCTTGAACTAGTGCACAACCCTTGGAATGAACAACCAACTAAAAGCAAAGGCAAACCTGCAGGTTTCACAAATGTCAGCCTAATCGTTTCATGAAGAACCAGTGACAAACATTAACTGATCCATGATGATCCACTTTTGGCTGCTTTGCCATATTCATAGTGATGAAAGGCTTCTGTAGTCTCAGGAGTTCACAGATATGTCAAATGTATGTACTGTTGGCCACTCCTGATTTCTATGGAAGTCTGAGGGCAATCCCCAAATTTTCTCAAAAATGGGAGTTGGATATACAATAATCTCCTATTAGATGGGGAGCCAGAAGCATTTTGAATGAGAGTTTCATGGAATTCTCATCTCCTTCTCCTTCCACCCAGTTTGAATAAAGCCAAGGTTATGAGCAGGTTCCATTTACTTCTATTTTGAACTGCCATTGGCCCTGGAGGGGAGTTACCTAGATGGCTTCATAATCCATGTTATGCCACTTTGGCTGAAGGAAATACCAGCAACCGAACACCATGCAGCAAGAACACTAATCCAATGCTCATTATACCCATATTTCTTTATGATTTAAAATATGCATGTAACCCTTCTGCCAGGCTGAGATGGCAGTAGCTGGGGCTGGGTTCTATATCTAGGGTTTTCCAAACAATGTAACAACACCAACCAGCTCGAGCACCCGTCCAGTCTCCTGGGAAATCATGAACTATTCCCTGGGCATCATAGAGCAGTAACGCTTCTCCGCTCACAAGCATGAGTCTGACTGTAGTACATAGAACTTAATGAGAACATAAAATAATATATAGAGGCACTATCAAAACCAGCACTGGTTTGGAGAATCAGTCTAGGACAGGATTCCCACGAAACCCAGTACAGCACTCACTCCACCACAGTGTATGTAGAAAATGTCCCTCACTTCTGCATTACCCAGGATTTAATAGGGATGGGACGAAGACGCGCAGGATCTGCAGCAGAGCCACTTGCCTCCAGACTGGGGAGTACAGTAGATAAGGAGGCTGCTATAGTAGCTATAGATTAGATTTCCTCTGGCATATTACAGCCTTGGTTGTAGAATTTTCTTCCTTCAGTGCTGTAGAAAATCCATGAGCAAAACTTGGTACCTGGGCTTTGGCCACTGACAGAGGATTTGATCCTGCAGGCATATATACATACACAAATAAGAAGCTGAGTGTGCTGAGATTCATGCCTGTAATTAACATGTCAAATAGGTGTCCACCTTTGAAAATATAGGCCTTGGAATTTAGTATTGTTCTGTGGTGGTTCCTTGCTATGGTCTCTGTGGATGATCTAACTTTTCTATTTTACCCTTGCCCATACTCTTTATGAGCTTTTGCACTGAAACCACCATCCTCTTTCTATCAAGGGAAGCATGTATGTCAGTAACTTTGGAACTCATGAACATTATTTCTTAATTGGATGAAATAGTTACTTTCGATTGAAAATGAGTAGATGGGGTTTGCCTCAATTAAACATATTTCTCTCAAATATTGAGTCGCGATATCCTGTTCATCAGAGATTAATCCTGCAGGATCATTTGTGATCCCAAATTCCTATTCATGTTATAAAATTCCAGACCTTTGAGCAGTAATTTTAAATATGTTGATGCACTGGCAAATCCATTATCCCCACTTCACTCCAATCTAGCATAACAAGAGACTCCCAAGGTAGATATGACATTGCACACAATAGGGTCATTAAGGCATTGGCACAATTATATTAATAAAGTTAGAAATATGTTCATGTAAAAAAAAAAGTGATAAACAGAAACCCATTAGGATGGTGCACTAGAAGAAATGTGGTCCAGGGAAAGTTAAATATTCCCTACCAGGGAAAACAGCCTGTAGACTCACTTATTTTGTGCATGTTTATGTGCATGCATGTATGAACACACAAAGGACTCTGTTCATTCTTGCCAGTGGGCAAGCTGTTTACGTTTGTGGTGTTAACATTTATTCTTGCATTTTCCGATTATTTAGCTTAAAGGAATCCATGACTCCCATTACCACAAACTCTCCAAGTAGGTGATGGACTATGTGCAGTTTGTGCAGAATTTTCCTTGAATTTGCCTATGAAGAAAAAAATATCCATCAAATACGAGCCTGTGGCATTAACAGGTTTTTCTACACAAACTTCATGTATTGCTGTGCTGTTAATTTTACTATTTTAAAAACCTGCAGCATTATCCTAGTAATTCAATATCCAGGAGAGCATGTTGCTGAACTAAAAACATTATTTTCCTTCTGCTATTGTAAAGCATGCTAAGTTGATTTTTTATACTGAGGGTAGAAATGTATGAGAAGAACATCATTCTTTTACTCTGCTGTAGTTTTAAAATAATTGGATGGTGCAATGAAGAAAACAGATGATATAATGTTCTAGGACTCTTGCACAGAAACTGATCATCTCATTTCCTTTTAGGTTTTACAGATCTGCCCTAAGGATATGCGAGCAGACATCTGTGTGCATCTGAACCGCAAAGTTTTCAAGGAGCACCCAGCATTCAGACTGGCTAGTGATGGGTGCCTACGAGCCCTGGCCATGGAATTTCAGACTGTACATTGTGCCCCAGGGGATCTGATCTACCATGCTGGAGAGAGTGTGGACAACCTTTGCTTTGTGGTTTCAGGGTCTTTGGAAGTAATCCAGGATGATGAAGTTGTTGCCATTTTGGGTACGTCTCATAGTCTATAGTGCATGCCTAATATAATATTAATCTTCTGCATATCTATAGCACCTTCCATTCAAAAGTCCGAACATGCTTTAAAACACTTAATTATTTAGCTTTACAATATCCTGGTGAGGTATCTTTGTATTATTATCCCCCTTTAAAAGAACAAACAGAAGCAGAGAAAAGATTGTGACTTGTTCAAGGTAACAGGGAAACCTGTTACAGAACAGTAAGAACATCCTTCCTATCTCATTTGAGTCAGTTCTCAATGACTCAGTTTCAATGAGATTAGGGCTAATGGCAGGGTGGCTAATGGAAATGAGGATATGGAGATAGAAATGATCAATTCCTAGATAAAAAACAAAGTTTAACAACTTCATGTGACTAATTAATCTCCTCCAAAAATATTAAAGAAACTGGCACATGAAATTGCAAGCCCATTAGCAAGGACTTCTAATTAATCTGTAAAAATGAGGTGGTGTACCATATGACTAATATAGTTCCTATTTTTAAGGGGGGAGGAGTGAACTGTTCTAGGTAATTACAGGCCTGTTAGTTTGACCTTGGTAGCATGCAAGGTCTTGCAAAAAAATTCTGAGAGAGAAAGTAGTTAAGAACATTGAGGTTAACAACAACAATTGGGACAAAATACAACAGGATTTTACAAAAGGTATATTGTGCCAGACCAACTCGATTTCCTTTTTTGCGATAACAAATTTCTTAGATGGAGATTGCAGTAGATCTAGACTTCAATAAGGCATTTGATGTGATTCTACAAGGACCGCTATTAATTATATGAAAATTGAAAGGTAGATCAGGAACTGGTGAGAAGGGAGACCACAGAGGGTCATGTTGAAAGGTGAACTGTCAGGCTGGATGGAGGTTGCTAGCGGAGTCCCTCAGGGATTGGTCTTGGGACTGATCTTATTTAACCTCTTCATTACTCACTTTGGTGCATAAAGTGGGAGTGTGCTAATAAAGTTTGTGAATGATAGAAGCTGGGAAGTATTGCTAATACAGAGAAAGATTGGGATATCGTACAAGACAATCTGGATGACCTTGTAAATTGTAGTAATAGAAATAAGATGAAATTGAATGATGAAAGGTGCAAGGTAATGCATTTAGGGACTAGTAACAAGAACATTTGCTATGAGCTGGAGATGCATTGTTTGGCAGTGACAAAAGAAGAGAAGGACCTGGGTATATTGAACTGATCACAGGATGACTATGAGCAGCCAAAGTGTCGTAGCCATGAAAAAAGCTGGGATGGTCCTATGATCCATCAGGCAAGGTATTTCCAGTAGAGATAGGGAGGTGGTAGTACTGGTATACATGGTCCTGGTAAGACCTTATCTGGAATCCTATGTGCAGCTCTGGTCTCCCGTGTTCTAAAAAAGATGAATTAAAACTGGAACAGATGCAGAGAAGAGCTACTAGATGATTAAAGAAATGGAAAACCTGTCTTATGAATGGAGACTCAAAGAGCTTGTTTTATTTAGGCTAACCAAAAGAAGGCTGAGGGAAAATATGATTGCTCTCTATAAATACATGAGAGGGATAAATAAAAGGGAAGGAGAAGAATTATTTAAGTTCAGCACGTACGTGAACACAAGAACAAATGAATATAGACTGGACATCAGGAAGTTTTAGATTCGAAATTAGATGAAGGATTCTAGTCATCAGGGAAGTGAAGTTCTGGAACAGCCTTTCAAGGGGAGCAGTAGAGGGCAAGAAACTCCTGGCTTCAAGACTGAGCTTGATAAGTTCATGGAGGAGAAGGTATGATGGGACACTCTACTATGGCAATTAACTGATGTTTGACTATTAGTGACAAATATGCTCAATGACTTGTGATGGGATGTTGGATGGGGTAGGTGGGGTGGGTTCTGAATTATTATAGAGCAGTGGTTCCCAACCTTTTTAAGGCTGAGGACCCCCTTGTGGGGGGGAAAGAAAGTGTGTGGCTCCCTGTTTTGAGTGTGGCGGCACCTCTGTACTCCGAATCTGGCCTGCACAGGGCAGAATGTGGCCTGCGCGGAGCTAGGGAGCCGCTGTGGCTGTGGCCCTGGCCCCCCTCTCCTGAGCTGGGGAGCCACTGTAGCCATGGCCCTCTACCCCGAGCTGGGAAGCTGCCGTGGCCATGGCCTCCTGCTCTGAGCTGGGGAGCCAGGGAGCCGCTGTGGCCAGGGCCCCCTCCCCCTGGGGAGCTGAGGAGCTACCGCGGCCATGGCCCTGCTGCCCTGCCCTGTGTTCCCTTCCTGCCTGCCCGTCTGTTCTTTGTCCCTCCTCCTTGCTGGCTCTCCATCCTCAACACCCTCCCACAGTCCCTTCACCCCCTTACCTGGCTGTTGGAGCTGGGGGACCTGCCCCCCCCCCCGGGCTACTCTGAGCATGCTGTGCATGCTCAGGGTGGGAGTTTTTAAAACTCCCAGCCTGGGGGAGGCTTCCTGATGGCTGGCTGGAAGCCTGGGTCTCCCTGGCAACTGGAGACACCAGCAGCATCCAGCCCCAGCTCCCAGGCTGTCCACGGACCCCCTGGAGCCGCTCTGTGGCCTCCCAGGGGTCTGCGGCCCACAGGTTGGGAACCACTGCTATAGGGAATTCTTTCTGGGTGTCTGGCTGATGACTGAGGCCCAGGTGCTCAGGTTTTTAACCAAACCCTGTATCTGAGATCAGAAAGGAATTCTCAGCCTAGGGCAGTTTGGGAGAGACCCTAGGGGTTTTGTTTTTTTTTTTGCCTTCCTCTGTAGCATAGGGCATAGGTCTCTTGCTGGTGTGTTCATTGGTGGATTTTCTGTACCTTGAAGTCTTTTAAACCATGATTTGAGGACTTCAGTAATTTGGCTGTAGTTTAGGGCAGTGGCTCCTGACCTTTTCAAGGTTGGGGTTTTTGTTTGGAAAAAATTTTGCAGCCCCCCTGGCTGCAGGTTGGGGTTCCTTTGTGGCAGTGCCACTGCAGAAAGAATCCAGCCCATGCTGCTCTGGTGGCGCTGCTGGGACCGGCTGGTAAGCAGAGCCACTGTGGCAATGGCCCTGGGGAGTGAGGCTGATGTGGCAATGTCCCCTACACCTGCCCCTGCTGGGGAGCAGGGCCGCTGCTGACATGGCCCCAGGAAGTGGGGCTGACGCAGCTATGGCCCCTTCCCCTGCCAGGGAGCGGGGCTGCTGTGGTCAGCCAGCCCCTGCAGGGGAGCAAAGCTTTGCCGCCAGGCCAGCGAGCGGCAGCACCGCCACAATGGCCCCCAGCTAGCTGCTGTAGGGGAGTGGAGCTGAGCTGCTGCTAGCATTGGCGACCAGCTGCACCGCCACCTTACCCCACCTGCCGGCATCCAGCCTCAAGCAGGGAGCATCAGGGCCTCAGCTAGTTTCAGGCCCTGGCAGGGAGCAGTGCCGCAGACCCCCTAGAACACATTGGGGTCCACAGACCCCAGGTAGGGAACCACTGATTTAGGGGGCTATTATAGAAGTGTGTGGATGAAGTTTTGTGACCTGCATTGTGCAGGAGGGCAGATTTAGATGATCATAATGACCCTTTCTGACCTTAAAGTCTGTGAGTTGATGTGAAGGTGGATCCGTGTCACTGTTGATTATTTTCTGAAGTGCTCAACATTGACCAAACTGCTCCCATTGAAGTCAGGGCAAATTTTTAATGTTGACTTCAGGGCAAGTAGAGTTAGGTCAGTGCCAAATGCTTTTGAGAACTGAACCTAGAATTGTTTAAATTAGTAGAAAAAGTTCCATTCTCAGCATCTCAGTAACAAAGAGAATATTTTAAAATGTAAAAGCAATTCTTGTGAGATGACTCATGAGAAAATTTACAGGCAATGCTGTCTCACTTAACCAGGTATGTGTTAAAGGAAGCAAATGCTAATGTCCTGTACAATCCCTTTTCAAAACAATCTTCTATCTCTCAAGGTCAAAGTAATTTGAAAACACAGAGGCTTTAAACTGGGAATGGCACTCTAAGTTGGAGGCATTAAAACCGTACAAAGAGCTCACAGTGATGTGAACAACACTCTGAAGGGAAGCTAGGTGAAAAGATTGATAATCCTGTAGACGTAGCTAGATCATGAAGTGGTTAAAGCATTGAAAAGGTGATATTTATCCCATGAGTCTCCGTGACCTTTTTGTGATAAGACAGAACCTCACAGTGGCTTAAACCAGGAGCTGTCGTTCATACTAGCTTAAAAAAAAAAAAATCCTCCAATCCAAAAACTTTAATCTTTCAGAAAAAATATATCCAAATCTTCTACAGGAAATTTCTACTGGTAAATCAAGGCTGTTATACTGAGCTCAGTTCTCCACTGTGCCTGAGCAGAGTGGCAGAAATAGTGTAGTCAGCTTAGTGGACTAGTTCCAGAAGGGTAATTGTTTTAGTCTAGTTCAGCAAAACAAGGAAAGAGTCCTGTGGCACTTAAAGACTAACAAATTTATTTATCGCATGAGCTTTTGTGGACTCATTGCTTGTTTTAGTGTGGGAAACTTTGCCTCTAATGTTTTACACTCATTTTTGCACATGTGTAAATGAATGAAGAAGAAAAATCAAGGTAAGGCAGTTAGAAGTAATGATGTCAGTTTCCAAAGGGATAGCCGTATTAGTCTAGTCCAGCAAAAAAACATGGAGTCATGTGACACTTTAAGACTAACAGATTTATTTTTCGCATGAGCTTTTGTGGGAGAAAATCTTTGAAGCATCTGACGAAGTGGGATTTTCTGCAGTCCCCTGGGCCACACGACTCCTTGGTTTTTTTGCTAGAAGTAATCATGTCTACTTTGTTCTATAGAAAGTGTGTAAGTACTTGTGAAATATATTTATTTATCAAATGAGTTTTTGTGGGAGAAGTGCCACTTCATCAGATTCTTGAAGATGGAGAACTTACAGAAAGGAGGAAAAATAAATTCAGGGAATTGAAGTCATAGGATCAGGTCAAGTTCCAAAGGGGCAGCCGTGTTAGTCTAGTAAAGCAAAAAAAAAGCAGGGAGTCTTGTGGCACTTAAAGACTAACAGATTGATTTATCACATGAGCTTTTGTGGGAGAAAAATCCCACTTCGCCAGATGCTTTGAAGAGAGGGAACTTCCAGAATTGGATGAGAATCAGGTCAGACTATTTCAGCAAATCAAAGCAGTTGTTTAGATTCAAACACTGTGGGACAACATATTAGAAGGAGGGGTGATAGAGAGAAGGCAAAATCACTTTTTGTAATGGGAAAGTCAACTGATATTTCGGATCAAGCCCAAGGTAATGGTATCAGATTTGAATATGAATTCAAACTGTACAGTTAGAAGCTTTTGATTTGTAATTAACCTGTTTAAGTACAGCAATCAAGATATCTTTCACAGAGTGAGCAGGGAGATTGCAATGTTCCCTTATTGAGTTTTGAATGTTAATTCTGATGTCAAATTTATTCTTTTGCACAGTGACTGTTCAGTTTATCCAATATACAAGGCAGAGGGGCATTGCTGGCACATGATGGCATAAATCACATTGGTGCATGAGTAGGTGAATGAGCCCTTGATGGAATAGCTAGTTTGACTAGGTCTTCTGAGGGTGTCATATGTGCAGACATGGGAGCAAAGTTGACAATGGGGTTTTTTGCTTGCCTTAATGTTTCTGTTGTTAGGTCTGTAGTTGCCAGTGAGGATCATCTTAAGATTAGGGGGCTGTCTGTAATTGAGAGGTTCGTCTCCCAAGGCTTGAGAGAGGATCGATAGTCAGACCTGATCCTACGACTTACACCTCCCTGCATTTATTTTTCCTCTTATTCTGTAAGTTCTACTTCTTCAAAAGCCACATGGAATCGGATTTCTCCTATGAAAACTCATGTGATAAATAAATTTTAGTCTTTATAAGTGCCACAGACTCTTTATTTGTTTTGCTGGACTAGATTAGCATGGCTTCTCCTTTGGAACTTGTAAAAATATATGTAATAGTTCAATCCTGTTAGATACACTGCAACTGCTGCTATTCCTGAAGTCACACATCCAGGTGGATGCTTCTTCCATTTTCACATGCTGACTCCAGTAATTGACATGATGTGACAGGGTCAGACTGGAGGGTTTCCGGAGAGTTCTAGAAAAAACAATATATTAACTCCATACTCAGCAGGTTCCTTCTCCCCTTGTAGCTGTGTAGTGCTTACTTCAGGCTAATTGGCATACCTGGAGCTAATCAAGACACCACCCAGAACTTGTTAAAAAGTCTTCCCTCCAGAGAAAGTGTGTGCCTGCAATGTGTGAGTGAGGAGAGCTACTGGAGTGTGGGAGAGGAGGCAAGGTGTAATTGGAGGGCAGACAGATCTGGAGAAGGAGCAGAACAGTGGTGAGGAGAGCCCCACAGGTACAAAGACTGCAGGAAGGAACAACCCCTGCTTGAAGAGGGGTGAAAGACCTTTCTCAGGCCTGGAGGCCTTAGGGAAACAAATCCACTCTTGAAGGGAAGCATGGGACCAAGGTAGAGGAGGAACTTTGTCACAATGGGTAATGAATAACAGTCTCTTAGGCTGAAGTATTGCTTTATATCGTGTTAATCTATTGCTTACGTACTATATTTGTCAGAAGAAGGCAGCATATCTATTATTGTTTGTTTAATTTAAATGAAAGAAATTGAAATAAGCCTTTCAGCTGTTTTTAAAAATATAAACAAATTGCTTCATGTTGCCATCATGATATATCCTTATTTAACATTTCACTGCTATATTTAAGAGAAGACAGCATAATTCCTTAAGAAATGAACATTAAGGAAACTTAAGGTTGCAATGCCTTAATTGCTGATGTTGCTATTGAAGAAAAGGTGATGGGTAAATAAGTAAGATCACCTGTTTGGTGTCTGAATAAACAGAAGTATTCTTTTGTGTTATCACTGTTCTCATGGGACAATAAATTCCCTTAATATTCTTTTTGCCCCAAATGAAACTTACAGCTAGATCCTACTCTCATGACAGTTTGAGTGGGCCCCTGTGTTTTACTTGAAGATTGATAGACTGAGGCAAAAGGCAGGAGATTTGGATTCTGTCTTTGGCTCCTAACTGTGGAAATTGGTCAGTTTGCATAATAGCAAATTTTCTATGTGGTTCTAACCTGAGGAATTCCACGCCACCACTCTGATTCTGGTTGTGGAACCTTCGATGGGTGGAGTAGATTCGGCAGACTGTTTGGCCTCTTCATGCTAATTTGCACAAGTTATTCAAATAGGATAGATACATCTGAAGCAGGCTCAGGAAGACGGCTTTCTGTTAATATTCAGGAAACACTTTTGAATCATCCTCTTCTGGATAGAGTATAATGATGACTCTGTTTGGGCATTCTTCCATCCTAACCAATCAAGTGAATTATGTATAAGCTCTTTTTAAAAGCGATCCTAAATATAAATGTACAGTGTAAACAGTAGAAGGCTCCATTCTGTGAAAACTTGTGTTCGTGTAATTTTACTTGGGTAGTGTAGCTGTGAAGTCAGATCAGAAATTTTAAACATCTGTGTAAGCCTTTTGCAGGATTGGGATTGACCATTATTGAGTAGCTGTTGAACTGTCATTAGAGGTGAGTGAATAACACAAAGTTTTCCCCAAACAGTCATTCATACTTAAATACAAATATGCTTCAGCTGTGTTATTGTCCTTACACATTTGCTTTTCATGAACATTCATGCAACACATATAGCCAGCAATGGTATTCACTGCATACTCTCTATTCTGCATTGCATGAGAAACATGATTGTTGATGTATGTTCAGCCACGAAGCAGAGGTGATTTATGTCACCAATCATAACTAAGCAACACAACTTGAATTTTAAATATCAAGCATCAGAGAGGAACCCATAGAAAAAATTAAATTTGTGAATACTATATAGGATAATTTTGACTAATGAACACATTAGAGGACATATAATCTCCTCACAGTTATTCCAGGAACAACAATAACAAAAAAGAAATTAATAAAACATGTGTTTCTAATTGCTAAACTTACTGCATCGCACTCAAGCTCCACTTCCTACCAGGGGTTAAATTATAATTTGGCGGGCCCCGGAACCCTCCTAAATTTCTCGGCCCCCTTCACACAGGTCTGGGCATTCCTTCACCCACCCCAACTACTGCCCCCTACACGTCTGCCCTGCCACCCCAGCTACTGCTCACGGCCCCTGTCTCGCTGCTGGGTCCCTGAACCTTTCCCCAACCCTCTCGACCCCCCCCATCTCCATAGTGGTCCCCCAACCCTTCCCCAATCCCCCACCGTGCTGCCCTGCTGTCCTGGGCCAATCCTCCCCCTGGCCCCTTTACCTGGCTACCATGTGGAGCGGCCCCGGCCTGGGCTGTGAGGCTCCCACCCAGAGCCTGCTCTGACTGAGCATGCTCAGAGTGGGTGATTTAAAATCTCCCATTCCAGTGCAGCTCCCTGCCTTGCCAGAATGTGCTGGAGCGGCATTCCAGGGCCTACTATTTTTAGCGGCTCAGGGTTGAGCGGCCCCTAAAAATAGAAAATGGAGCTGGAAGACTGCATTCCGGTGTCCACTATTTTTAAATGGTGAACCCTGGAACACAGCGTTCCAGCTCCAATTTTCTACTTTTAGGGGGCCTGGAATGCTGACCATCTAAAAATAGTGGGCCCCGGAATGCTGGTCCAGTGCATTGCAGCTTTACCTAGCAACTGGAGCATCTTAAGCAGCTTCTGGTCACATGACTGAAGCTGCCTTTGGCCGAGTTCACCCTTTAGGTTCAGGGGCCTGGCCAGAAAACTGGGGCTGGCTACACCCCTGCTTGTGTATCTGGGAACCAGTCAGGGGTAGGAAGCAGGAGGTCTGCAGAGCTTTGGCCAATGAGAGCTAAAAAACTGGTGTAGTGGACGCTTGTTTTAGCATGAGATCACTGGAACGGGCAATGGTCTGAACCAGTCATGCTTTAACAGGTTCTAGAGCTTAGCTCAATGTCTTAGCTGTGTTTGGTATATTCTATGGAGTACTTACCAGAGCAAAGTCTGATATAGCAATTCTTAACTCGTGTGAGCAAATCTAATCTAATTCACACAAGTAGTCTTGTTGATTATGGTGGGTTGTTTTCTGGGTAAGGATTAAAGGGCTGACTGTTAGTGTGCTACTGAAACTCTTAATATCTCTTTTTAAAGACTCTTTTTCATGACATTTAATTGAACAAAGTTTTTAGTTTTGTTTTTAATTAGCTCTCCTGAAATATTCCCAAGATAAAAATAAATGCTTTTTATAAGCATTCAAGAAGCACTCAAACTTGCTTACAACAGACCATTTAATAAGCAGTGAAAGAACTGCATAGCTCTAGTTCATGGATATCCTTATATTTTCAGAGATGCGCTTGGCATCTAAATATGTGGCTCCCACTAGCATAAAAACAGTTCCATAGATCAATGAAAGTTGCTTGTACAAATTCTGTTTGTACCTCTGCTATCCACTGATTCTCATTTACTAAACTACCCACCTTTTTCTTAACCTGAAGACCTGAGGTGGGCATGGAAAACAAGAGAAATGTATCTTCATTGCTCTGCCATAGCTGTATACTATTCTTTTAGGCAATTACTACTTGTAAAGGGTATACTGACTGTGAGGAGACCATAACTGACCTTGATGCCAATGACTAAGACCAACATTTTCAAAACTGGAAGCAATGAAAGAAAGAAAATGGATCTAATTTTCAAAACATTCTTATTTCCCATTGAAATCAACTAAAGTTGTAGATGGCTTGAAAATCAGCCCACTTTTAGGTGCTTAAGTTTGGAGTTGAGTGCCTAACTTTAAGCACTTCTCTTTTTGGAAGCTTTGGACATCAAATGAGGGCTTGTAAGTCCCCCCCCCCCACTGCTCAAAGGTGCAGAAAACAACTGACTGTTTGCTTATGCCAACAGGGGACCTGTATTAATAAATACCTGCTTGTTTATGCAGCTGCTTGATTCTGTGCGCAATCACATTTGTTCATGCGTGGGTGCAGTTTAGGTGCCCAACTGATCATTTAATCCTATGAGTCACTGTCTCAGCTCCAAACACTGATTTTTGTTTTCCCAGTCCATGTTACTCTTGTGTGCATTTCTTTTTTTCTTGTTTTTGTCTTAGGAAAAGACAAATGGTTAAGTCCTTAATTTGGAGTAGTTTAATTGCATTAATATACTATAGCACTAGAGCCCATACTGACTGAATACACTTCAGGATTGATGGGTTAATGGGAATTGAGTGCCTGGCCTCAAGTGTGGAAGTGTATAGCTCCACAAGTGGACTTTGTTTCCCTGTAAAGGAATAGCCTACAGCATTTCTTAGATTTCAGATGGGAAGGTATAATGCTAGTAAAGAGGCTTTTAGTTCAATGGGTAGGTATAGGTAATGGTGCTTTCCGCATTATCGGTGCATGTTGACCTACATAAAAAAGCTAGTTGGGGTAATTGTTTGCATTCTGTTAAAAGACTAGGAAATGATGAAGCTTTATGGCACAACGCTTAACAGAACCTCATAACTCAGTAAAACAACATGCATTCCTTTGTGTCTTTTCCCTTTACTCAGTTCCTGGCAGGTTTGTTTAAAATGTGCCAATGTAAAGAAAAATTTTAGAATATTTATGTTTTTTGTGTGGTTGTACAGTTTGGAATACATTTGCTGACTCATGCAATTGGCAGGTGCTTAAGAAACAGTGTAAAAATGTTGTTGAAACATCATATGTGCATTACTGTTAAATTAAATATATTTAAGCAGTGTCTGTTGTAAATAAGAAAATAAACAACAGGACAGATACTTACTTTTCCTAGGTTATGCTGCCTGTGTTCTTGCCTGAGAGGGATTTGCTTCCTCTTGCTTCCTTCCCCTAAATTCAACTGTCAGGGAGCAGCTTTGACCATAGGAGCACCAGCAGGAGAGACTGTATAGACTCTTGATGAATGACTAACTGCAAATTAAGTAGGAGTGGGATGGGAGGAAGTGCCGGCTTGTTAGAGGAAAGTGTGAACCTCTTTCAGGGATAGAGAGGCACAGAGTCAGTTTGCAGCGGCCACAGAGCAGGTCAACATGGAGATGCTGCTGCCCAGGTAACCTGAAGAAATGGGAAGTTATATACGTAGATACCAGGCAGAGAAACCCTCTTCTCCAATCTAACCTGTCTCTGGCCCTTGCTTGGATTGTGCCCACCAATCCTGAGGCAGATTTAATTGCTTGCAGTACCAGGAATGAAGAGAGTTTGAGGGTACTTGGTAGTGCTACAGATCCTAAGACATGCTGGAGATCCTTACCTAGGGTTATTCTTGAAGAGATTTTTATTTTTGAATCACACATATAAGACGTTGGAAAGTAGTTATAACTGACATTGTAACAAAAAGCAAAATTGCACCACTTATTTGATTGAGCCATAGTCTAAAATAGGTATTCAGGAACCAAGGGGATTTGATTCTGCAGCTGGTGTTGAATCCCTTAATAGCCTTGAGTAAATCTCATAAACACCCTAGCTCAGTTTTCCCACCTGTAAAATGGGCTGATTAGATTTGCCTGTTGTGTGTGCACTGGGTAAGCTGAGCCTTTAAGGTAGGCTAAAGGTCTTACACAGCCTTGTTTTCAATTCAGTGTGGAATTAAGGCACTCTGTGACTTACAGGTCAAGCTATAAGCATCCAAGCAAGGAATGCAGCCTATGTATAAGAACTCCTTTTTCACTGCGCAAGAACAGGCCTGACAGGAAAAGGTGGTGTGTCTGGTCTGAGTGGCTGTTGGGAGAACTGCACAGAGCTGTCTAGGTAGAGAAGAAAAGCCATAGGTGGTGTTTGGTTTTTCTGTTTTGAAATTGCAAATGGCAGTGAGGTTCTGGACAGAACAGAATCTTAGGATGAAGCAAAGGAAAAAGTCCTAAGCAAGACGGCAGTGCTTAGAGAACAAGACCAGGCACTTGCAGCTTTTTCTTGAGGGGAAAAATACCCTTATTCAGATTGCAGGAGGGAGGAGCTGGACTTTTGTCACACTGGAGGGGTGTAATTTTGATTCACCAGGAAGGTTAGATGAAATAGGGAAACTGAGTCAGTGGCCAAATAGTCAAGAGGAGGAGGCAAGCTACTGATACAGCACTGTACAGTTTGACAATGGAAAAATCACATTGTAGACCCTGTGTATCAGCGGTTCTCATCCTCTGTGTTGGGACACATTACTGTGTCATGGACAGCCAGGGAGATGGCTGGATTTGGCCTGTGGAGGTGGGCTGGTGTGTCCTGTACAGTTGCAACACACCACCAGGTGTGTTGCTACTTGCAAAAGGTTGAGAACCATGGCTATATGTAAGAGCAGAAGGAATTTAACACAATGGAAAAAATGGTCTGAATGATTCAGTGGACTACCAAAAGTGAGTTCAAAACATTCTATGTTGTAGTTTTTAAGTGGATATTAAGAGTATGAATTTGTAATCCGGGTTCGGCTGTCCTATTTACCATTACTGGAGACAGACTGTACATTTATTATTTTATTTAAAATAATCTGTTGGATAGGAGAAAAGTCAAGTTTGCATGTCCTCAGAATACAAGTTTTTATTATTTGCAAAGCTATAACCCTGAGAAGGAAACTTCTGTCTCTTAAAATATCACGTGAGATCTACGTGTCACGTTTTGTTTCAGAAGGACATTAAATGGTCCATTTACTTTGGGTGGAGAAATTCCTGCTGATTTAATTTGATCTAATTGCAATCTTAAAGGACGCAAACAGAATTGTTCTTATAATGTTCCTTTGAAATTGCTTTAGTTTACTCATTTAGCCATAAGCCATTTGTTCAGATGTAGGCACAGAAGGCACAGGAGATTCTGATCTCAGTGGGACAGATACCTCTCATGGCATGTGATGTGTGTGGATTCACACCCTTTTACACTAAGTGGGTGGCTGGCTATCCCCCAGGGGTAATATTTCTTGAGGACAGGGTAAATGCCAATGCAGGATTTCCATCATGGGAAGGCCCACTAGCAGTATCTCTTACCATCTTGCACCTTTCATGGAAGCTATGTATTCCAGCTTGCCTGACTTCACTCCATGGCCAGCCCCTGTACTATGCTGAGTAGCTCACTCTCACGGCTGGAATAGGATGTGCAGATGATTGTCCTGCCAAGCCCTATGCATCACTGGAGCATAGTATTCCACTATCAACAACTGAACCTGGATCAGTGAATGATTAGGCTTGGTTAACTGGCATAGATACATCAATTCGGTGTTTAAACTGCTGGGGTAAACTGTGTCTCTGATGAGAGGATTGATCAATATGTTTACACTGACAAACACTTTCTAATGTAGACAAGGCCTTGCTCTGAGTTATATTGTTAAACATGAAAACAGAATTAGACTGCATTAAAATATATTCAGAACAAATGCAAGTACCCATCCAAATAAAGTATTTAAAACATTCTTATGAAGCAAAGATAATTTTTTAGAAGTACATAAGTCCTTTTTGAAAATGGTATTTAGGCTCCTAATTTTTGTAATTTCGTAAGCATTATGTAATTGTGTAAGCATCTCTACTTCATTCTCCGTTTAAAATGTTTACTTCCATCCCAGTTACATGATTTTGAATGAAAGCTATCAAGCTGTTGCCTTCTGAATATCAAGAAATAAATTGTGTATGCTGGATTTAGGAGGTTGGTTAGGGTTTCCTGCATGTGGTAACAAAGTCATTAATGTCACTGCACTGCTGTAAAGTGTGATGGCAGGGGCACTTCATAATTTGAACAGTAATTCACTTTTGAAAGCAGAATGAATAATTAAAACCCAGCTTCATTTCTGGATACTGGTATTAACCTCCATTTCTGTAAATGGGTGTGTTCAGAATTGCAGGCTGCTTTCTCTGTTGCCAGATTATCAGCCATGAGGCAGGCCATTCAGATTAGCCTATGACTAACCATTAGAGGAGTGATGTTCTCAAACAGCCTTCCAAGGGGAGCTGTGCGGACAAGAAACTTAGCTGGTTTCAAGACTAAGCTTGATAAGTTTATGGAGGGGATCGTATGTTGGAACAGTTTAGTTTGGCCATTGACTGATCTTTAACCACCGCCTGATGGCCTGGGATGGGATGTTAGGTTCTGAATTACTACAGAGAATTCTTTCGGTATGTCTGGGTGATGGGTCTTAAAAATGCTCAATGGCTAACTGATTATTGTATTTAGAGGTCGGGAATGAATTTTTCTTCAAGGAAGATTAGCAAAGGCCTGGTGGGATTTTCACCTTCTTCTGAGGCATGGGGCACAGGTCACTTGGCTGGTGGATTGTCTGTATCTTGAAGTCTTTAAATCATTATTTGGGGATTTCAGGAGCTCAGTCTTGGATTAGGGTCTGGTACAAGAGTGGATAGGTTACATTCTGTGGCCTGTGTTGTGCAGAAGATCAGGCTAGATAATCATAATGGTTTCTGCTGACCTTGAAGCCTGACTCTGAGTTTCCGTAATTGTGTATTCAATGAAGTTGAGCAAGAGAAAGATCTGTTTGGTCCGATTTGCTAATCTTGTGTCTGGGATGTGTCATACAAAAGAGTCTAATATAAAAACTGTACACATCTCGAGGCAGATCCTTCTTTGTTGCAGTAGTGTGGGGAGCAGGAATTGGCACTTTATGTGGGTTTTGCTTTTCTAATGGAAGATAAGGAGAGTGAAACAGTGCAGCCTTTACTCATTAGTCACATGCTTAGAACATGTAGGAAAAAGGACTTCTGAGTTGGTATCAAGAGCCTTTGTATTGTTTGGGAGTTTGTCTGGAAATCAGCAATTGGCTTTAATTTCTGTTAGAGCATGAAATATAGAAGTTATCTGTTGCAGAAACATCCCCTCCTTGCTTATGCCTCCAGACAGTTAAAAATGAGAGCTGTACCTAATTTGGTGGTATCACACCATTTCAAACCAATTGACAAATTGCTGTCTGGAGAAAAAGGGTCTTACTCCAAAGACAAACCAGGCTGATGAACCTCAACCAGTACTTTAAGGAAGTTGGGCTGAATTTTTGACACCTCAAACCAGATGAGTGTCATGTTAATTTGTCTGATGATAAAAAATGTATGCAACTCTATTTAAAATCTCCCCTAGGCCTGTGGGTATGCTGAGGTGCCAGATTCACACCATTAATTGTGGAAATATTCTCTTCAAAATGACTGTACCGCTGTGAACAGCATACCACTGCAGGGCTGACAAGCATTCTAGTTATACATGAGAGGCAAGGAGGGTAAGATAATATTTTTTTTATTGGACCAACTTCTGTTGCAGGAGAGAGGCAAGGTTTTAGGCCACACAGAGCTCTTCTTTATGAAAGCTTGTCTCCCTTTGGAGACAAGGGGCCACTGGACCAAGAGAAATTTGTCCAATAAAAAAATATGATCTTTCCCATCTTGTCTTTCTTATATCCTGGGATTGACACAGTTACAATAGGTACACATGGACAGTTTCTAGTTAGACATGAGCAAAAGTATTGATCAATGATGTACAAATACACCAGTATCCAAAATGTGAAGGTGTGCTACTGCATGTCCATGTTGTAAGGAACCTGAACATCCTATATTCACTTGGTGGCTTTCAAGATTTGGCTTACGATTAGAAAGGTGTGTCAGACATCAAATAGCAGCCTGCACATGATGCTGATCACCATTTTTGAATATTTCCAGATACAAGTAGGTGAAAATGGTCAGTGTATTCTGGGGAAAGTTTCAAAGAATAGCTTTTTCTGTTTTGACAGAAATAGCCCTTGAACATAATATTTTTCCCAACTTTTTTCTTTCCATCTTTTTTTCAGTGGCCGGAAGAAAAAAGGAGAAGAAAAAGAGTGGCTAAAGGTGGAAGGAGGGAAAAATTGAAAAAACCCTCAATTAATGTCATGCACACAAATGTCTGAAAACACACATGTAAACACTTGTATGTGTGTATGTAGATCTCATTTTGCATATTCACTTACCTACAGAATAGGTATCCTTGAATCTTATTTGTACTCTTCCTACCTTAGGCCGAGTTGCAAAGCCCATTGGACTCAGTGAAAACTCTCCCTTTCACTTTAGTTGGCTTTGCTTCAGTCTGAGTCTGCCATATGTTCTTATTAAAAATAAATATCCATACAATGCATCCAACAATGTAGGACGTTGAGCTAGATTTTCAGATACTGTGCTCCATTTAGGCAAATGCAAACAATTTTGGGTACTTGTGTGCCTGCAGTTTAGATTTCTTCCATGCCTAATTCTGATTTGTCTGCTCAACTAGACCTTGCAAGTGTTAAAGTTTGTGCCGCTTTAAACATGCTGATACAGCTTAACTGGGAAAAACTGCTGGTGAAGACACATTTATGTTTGATATAAAAATGCTTGTTCTGCTATAGCTGTTTGAAACTCAGCAAAGTAAAATATACTGGTATAATTGCATCTCCACTAGGGCTTATATCGGTATAGCTATGTTGACCCTTTCACTCCCCAAAATTATGTCCCTAATCAACATAGTTGTGCCAGTAAAACTTTTTAATGTAATCACAAGGCCTGATCCTGTGAGATGCAAAGTGCATTTCTGATAGCTTCATGCAACATTAAAGCAGAGACATCAAGTGCTCAAAAATCTGGTAGTTCCCAAAAGCAAGCTTTTTATAACAAGCATAAACCCAGACAACATTTATAGTATTTTTATGGTACCTGTTAAAAGCAAACCCACCAACAACAAAGGAACAAATTGCAATGTCTTGTGTTGCAAACTGAAACTCAAACTGGAAATGGTTATTTTTGCCACAGTGATCTGAATCATAAAATATATTCCATTCTCTTTCTTAGAGGTAAACAAATTATAACAGGAGCAAAAATCATTTTATTAGAGGCTCCTAGGTCCATCCAGTGCTTTATAGCAATCAGGGACAATTTTCTCTGTAGACGAAAGCTGACTGATGATGCAGATGATAAAATATTTTTATGAAAGTCAGTTGATCCAAACACATGTAGTGGACAAACACTGCATACTACAAGGCATAGTGCTATAGATAGTAAGCTATAATAACTTTATGAGGTTATCTACAGTAATGCAGTTATGCAGGTGACATTTATTTGTGGTTTTTTAAAATCCAAACTATACCCTTTATGGGTTGATCAGCAAGGGGAAGATGGAGTGTACATAGTAGATTTTAGATTTGTACACTATTTATGTACTTTATAACTATCCTTTTATTATGTGACTAACCGTACGTGAGTTTGTTCATGAATACGTGGGAGCAGGGATCTATACAAGGTTCATTTCCCCACACCACTTTGAGTGCAGCCAGTTCTGGTGAGGAAAGAATCAGTTGTTTAAAAAGCCACAGTATCTCTGCACAACAGTTTGACAGGCACAGAGTTCAAATGTGGTGGTTTTGCATTTAGCATTCAGGAGAAGAAACACATGCAAGAAAGATAGCTAAAGAGTTTCAGGAGTGCGCAAACTATTTTTAAAAACAAGGTTGGTACCAATATCATATGGTAACAAAACAAATCATTATAAATAAGTTGAGAATGCAAATATGTAAATCACTAGCACTGTAATTGTACTTAACACAACACTTTCAGAAGTTGTCAATTCTTTAGTGTAAATATTTGAAACTACAGGGGGAGCACTACCTTACCTGAAATTTGGGCTAAAACCTTGATTCTTGTGACGTGAAATCTGTGTTGACTGCAGGTGATCAATATCACTGTTTCACTGTGCGTCTCCTCCAGGAGACGAAACATCTTCACCAACACAGTTCCTGAAACAGCTAACCATGTGCCCAAGATATTGATTGAGTACTGATTCAGGAGATGTGCAGCCTGCTTAATTGAGGAAAACAATTCCTGCAACACTAAGAGTTTATCCAGAAAGGCTTCCAGCAAGCAAAGCAGTTAGGCGCATGGAAAGCTCTAAGCATGAGGCCGACACATCAACGCCAATGGAATGTTGAAGTAACTGTTTTGACTTCACGTTGCTTGCGGCTCAAGTGCTGACAGATCTCAGTCTTGCTTTGCTTGTGGGCTGTGGCTGACTACTAAGTCACTCTGAGTCAAGTTCTGAAGGGAAGTGACTAGAATGTACGTATGAGCCCTGCTCTTGCATTCAGCTGGTTGACCATATTTGTATTTAAACGTTTGGAATACGTGGCTTACGATGTATGCCTAATCTGTCCCGAAATGGAAGCGTTGCTGCCAATTCCTGCTGTGCAGACGTGCTGTCTAATTATTTAATTTTGGGAAACTTCAGTAGGGAATTTATGATTTATGTGGAAAAAAATGAAATTACAAAGTGGTCTCTCTATCTGAGGAGTTAATGTGATATTGAGATACATCATCTAGCTTGTCCTCTAGCACTCTGTTTTCTTTGATTTGCCCTTTAACATATCTGTAAAAAAATATCAGTGTTTTGCAAAGAGCTTCTAGAAAGCAAAGGGACATTAAGCAAAGTTGCATCTCTTTTGGTTCCAAGACATGTAATGAAATACTATTTTTTGCATGGCTGTACTGAATATTCATTTTAGTGTATCAAGCCAGACTTGCTAAGTTTTATCATAGATTCATAGACTCTAAGGTCAGAAGGGACTAATATGATCATCTAGTCTGACTCCCTGCACAATGCAGGCCACAGAACCTCACAACCCACTCCTTTAATAAACCTCTAACCTGTGACTGAGTTATTAGAGTCCTCATATCATAATTTAAAGATTTTAAGAGACAGAGAATCCACTAGCAAGTGAGCCATGTCCCAAGCTTCAGAGAAAAGCAAAAACCCTGAGAGCTCTTGCTAACCTGTCCTGGGGGAAGTTTCCTTCCTGACCCCAAATATTGTCATTAGTTAAACTCTGAGCATGTGGGCAAGTCTCAGCAGCCAGACATGCAAAAAAGAAATCTCTGTAATAATTCAGAACCAATCCCATCTAACATCCCATCTCGGGTCATTGACATATCCTTCACCAGTACTTAAAATTGGTCAATTGCCAAACTAGGCCGGTCCATCATACCATGCCCTCCATGAATTTATCAAGGTCAGTTCTGAAACCAGCTGGATTTTTTGTGTCCCCCACCCCAGCTCCCCTTGGAAGGTTTTGCCATAACTTTTTTCTTCGGTTGGTTAGAAACCTGCCTCTAATTTCAGGTCTAAATTTCCTGATGGAAATTTGTATCCATTTTAAATAAAAACCCTACTGAAATAAATTATTCTGTTTCATACACAGTTCTACCATCCTTGGAAAGGGAATAAGAAATAAAACTTGTCACTTAATGTATGACTGCTCAGATCCCATGGTGATGAGGGTGGTGGAAGAACCTATATGGAGTAGAATAGAACTATACATTGCTCATCACTATGATATCTGAGCTCCTAAAGGTAAATAAGAAAAAAAATGACTATAGACAACAATTTTCCTTTATGCCAACTGTGTGAGATTGCAGTCATGAGTAAAGGTTTTCAGATATATACACACAAAAAGATCATTTCCTTTTGCTGATAGTCTGCTGATCATATAGGAGCCATTACTGTCGCATGCATATTTGAATAAGCAATTCTGTCTTAAATTCAGTGTCTGTTGTGGTGAGAACAGTACCTTGCCTGATATTTGGAGGACTATGGAAAAAGAACCATGAAGCTGTATGGCACAAAGCCATAATAGATTTCAATAGCAGTAGCTGAAAGAAGCAGCTGGTCGCAGAGCCTGGGTTCAGCTCCACTGAAGTCGGTGGCAAAACTCCCATCACTTTAAATAGAATCAGGATCCTGGCTTCTTGTATGAGTGGAAAGGAAACTGAAGAGGTGATAGTTTGGCTACAGTCCCTTTCCCATTGATGGACTGCAGTTAGTGTTTTGCTAAAGTCAAGATGAAGGAAAGACACAGAGAAATATCATAGTGAGGTAGGCTTGGAAGGGACTTTGTGGGTGATTGAGGGCACTCCCTTGCTATCTCAGGCTATCCCCATCGCACAACCCTGTTCAACAATTTATCAAGTCCATTTTAAAAACTAATTGTGTGGTTTGCCCCTTCGCCCTAATGGGAGGCTGTTCCAGGATCTCACCCCTTTCTTTGATGGTTAGAAACCTCCTTCTGATTTCCTGAATTTGTTTATGGCCCATTTATATCCATTCGTTCTTGTGCCAGCATTTGTCCTTTAGCTTAAATAGCTCTTCACCCTCCATACTATATTTGCAGAAGGCAATCAGAGCCTCTCTGGCTCTGTCTACACTGGCAAGTTTGTCCGGACTAAGGAGGCTTAGTTTGGACTAACTTAGCCCATGGCCACGCTAGGCTTTCCCTAGCTTGTTAGAACTAAGAAATTTCTTAGTTCTAACTAAGGAATGCTTAGTTCGAACTTGTTAGTACCAGAGGTTAGTCCGAACATAAGCGCTTAATTCAAACTTTAGTTCAAACTAGGCGTGATGTGGCCATGGACTGGTGCTTAGTTCTAACCAACCATCCATTCTGGTTCAAACTAAGCGTTAGGTTGAACTAGAACTCATGGTTAGTTTGAACTTATAAGCACAAGGTTAGTTTGAACTAACCTCAAACTTCTTAGTTAGAACTAACAAGTTCAAACTAACTTTGGCTGATGTAGGCATAGCCTCTCTGCCTTCATTTTGCAATGCTCAGCAAGCCACACTCTCTTTCTCCTCTTGTAAAAGACAGGCTTCCCATTCCATTAATCATCCGAATAGCTCTTTTCTACACCTATTCCACTGTGAATTCAGACTGGACTCTTGGCAAGTAGAAAATAATATAGCTCAGCTTTATACTTGAGTAGTGATTTTCTTCTTGTTACTGTCTTATTTTGGACTTTTCAAAGTCATAGCCTACTGTGGTAGAACTACCAATCTCCTTCATATGCCAACTACTGCCAAGAGAGTTGTGTTGGAGGACTGAATGGCTCTGTAGTGGCTGCCAATTTGTGCAACATGTCTGTGGGAAAGATATGTTTTTCCTCCATTCCACCCCGATGCCGTGTTCTCACTAGAATACAATCCCAAGGTTCAGTTCCTATTCCAGATAACTTTAAGGCAGTGAAAAAGTGTGTCAGGAGGAAAGATCTTCTGGTGCTTGTACTTGTCTTCAGAAGTTCCTCTGAAATCCAATAATCATCATGTAAACATGATGCAAAGGGAATTCATTTACATTTTATGTTCAGTGGGGAGGCATTTAACTAAAGATCACCCCCCCCCACCCAAAGGCCCTTCGGGGCCTGGTTTCTGGCCTCATATCTCTGCGTGTTAGAATTAGTGCCACTGATGTCAGTGGAGAAGCCCAGGAATAAAACTGGTGTGAGAATAGAATCAGGCTCTGCTGCCTGAGGTTGGCTTTTAATCCTCTTCTCCCATTTAAACTGGAGGGCACAATTTAAGACTGAAAAGCTCGTAGAGATAGAGAAGATATTTTTTAACATCAGAACAGTGTTTGTTTTTGCCAAATACTTGACCAGAACAGAGAACCACAGGGGGCTATGGCTTTTCCTATTTTGTGATCACACTTCATTTTGCAGTTGTTGGGAGTCTCTGCTTGTTTGGAGGCAGAGGAAGAATACTGGGGTCTTTGCCCTATTGAAGCACTCTGTTGAGGTGCACACAGGATATTCTGCATCTCAGCTGCCCATGCACAATTGTGATAAGTTTCAAAGGCACCAATATTTGCTGAAGCATGATATTCTAGATTGCTGTTAGTGCTGCACGGCTGATGAGACCTTATACAGAGCAGCGTCAGGTAACTTGCTGGCTCAAAATTACGCCACAGCAACCTTAGATCATTTCAGAGCATGATCAAACACAGTGTAGCCTTAAAGGATCTGACATGTTTATCATCTCTTTGGGTCATCTCAGAAGTGTGAGGAAGCAGAGTCCTTCTGGACATTTTTCAGCAGGTCATGTCAAGGCTTGATCTTCAAATAATTTGAAATGAAGCTTAATCTCTTGTGTGACAAAGAACAGTCATGAAGCCAAATTCTGGCTCAGCTGGTTTGTCTTGAGTAGCTCTGCTGACTTCATTGCAGTGCTCAGATAAAGATTCTGCCTGACACACTTCGAAAACCTGATCCAAAGTCCACTGACTACAATGCAAAAACTCCTATTAACATTAATGGATTTTAAAGCGAGCCTTAAGATTCAGAGCCCTGTCTTTCTCTTGCAGGTAGACCTTAATGATAGGATCAAGGTGAAAGTATACCATGCAGCCAAGTATTTCTGAATTCTGTGGGGTTGTAAATTTAGAGTTAGATGCAGAATTTACAGTGTCTCCTATTTACATCAGTCAGCATATTGAATCTACTGCCTGCATGGGTTTGAATAATGTCTGCTTGCGCTACTGCACAAGCCAAGTTTGACTTTTATTAGCACTTCAGGGCAATATAGCTATGGTAAGCTGGATTCTGTTCTCTCTAGCACAGTAACAACAAAATAATCAGCACAGTTCCAGTGACAGCATCTTCATTATTAATGCTCTTTTGAGAGGCAGAAAGACTGCAGGTTGAACATACAATGCTGGTGGTTGGGGGGAAAAAAATAATCTTTTGACTTGTAAACTGAACAGCAGATTTGATATAGAGTCACTGGAAGAAAATAAATACAGCATACTATTGGGTCAGTTTTACTGAATCCCTTTTCAGAGTCTATGTATGCTTTAAGACAAAAACTGAGCAAAGGATTATTTGGTTTTCCACAGAGTGGTAGTAAGCTGAAAGTGGAAGAGTGCCCCATCCCACAATTCCCAGGAGGTATATAAATGATTGATGATAAAAGCTTGGATAATCTACTTTAGAAGTAATTGAAGGATGATGTCCCTGCATGCATCTGGAATGCAGTGGTCTAGGGGTCTAAGGGAGAATGCACTCTGACATATTTCTGAATTCATTCTCTAGATTTATTTTCTCAAGAGTCCAGACAGGGCTGGGGCATAGGTGCAGAGGGACCTTGGCCTTACTTTCTGCTCTGCTAACCACATACTTTTCTTCACCAAAGAGCTTTCTGACCCATTCTGCTCCTTTTCTCCTTGCTTTACCTTTCTTTTCAAATTACAGATATTTGGTATACAGCTCAGTCATTTTGTCATTCCCATTTTTACTGGGTGATTGATCCCCTTGCTTTATTGAGAGAAGGAGAAGGGGATGGTGTGTGGATATTAAAATTGTTAGGCTGATCATTGTTATGAGTAGGAAAGTGATTGTTACAACCTGATGCAGATAACTCATGTATGTAAGTTTCTGCTGCCATGGGAGTCTTCCTTCGCCTTGTCTGTTTACAATTTTTGTCATTAATTTTCATCTCTCCCTGGGTGTCTTCACTTTATTTTGAAGCTGACAGCCACAGGTAGATAATGGGCTTTGTCATTTGCAGAAAAAAGATCATTTAAAAAAAATGTGCTCTTGACAGAAATACAGCAGTTTGGAACTTGCACAACTAATTATCTGAAAATCAAACTTTGACATGTTAAAGATGCTCTACTACAGCCCTGTGTGATATAAATGGGCACAAATCTATTGTCTTCAATGGAGCTATGTCAGTTACTTAGACCAGCTGAAGATCTAGCTCAGGGGTTCTCAACCTTTTTTGGGTTGCAATGTAATTGGCAGCATGTTGTGACCGAACAGGATGTACCAGCCCACCCACCCCAGCTCAAATCCAACCATCTCCCTGGCTCTCCATGATGCACCACTATGTGGCGACACAGCAATGTGTCCCAACACAGTGGTTGAGAACTACTTTATTGTTTAAAAAAAGAAAGAGGTTATGGGAGGTGATTCCTGTATATGTGTCATTATAATAATGACAGTCAGCCTGTATGTATAATGCTTGTGATTACAAATTAATCTTTGTCTCATGAGACTGGGTTGTAAGTAAACTAGCTCAATGTTACAAATCAGGAAACTTAGAGCACCTAGGGAAGTCAAGAACTTTCTTAAAGCCAGTGAGAGATTTGGGAGCTGCACTGGGATTTAACCTTCAGAAGTCCCTTCCGTGTTTGTTTTTTGTTTTTATTTGCTCAGTCTGCTAGACAGACACCCTTCCAGTGATGGCACACTTACATACTTGACAGAGTTACATGGCATTAATTTGAAAGAAATGTCCAGCTAATTGCATGGCAAATTCTGGATTCAAGGCATATTTATTACAAAGGTCAACAATCCCCTTTCATTTGGTGAAATACATGTTACGTATGGTGCATAGAAATCAGTACACTTCAACAACTGTGTAGAATGAATGCCTTCTGGGACAGGGTCTGTGTTCAGTGCATGGATGCCAGCTTCTTATGAGTCTTGGGGCCTTTTTTAGTCATAAATCTTGATCTATGCAATTTGATCCAAGAAGTAAATGTTTGACAGAAAAATATCATGTAAACAAGGGGCCCCATTAATAATAAATACAGCTATTTACTGCCCCAGGGTATCTAGTTTTTCTGTGATACTTGCATATTCTGTATTAGAATCTGAGATCCTGTTAATAAAGTACTAAATTTATACTGCAGGTGGCATATAAATGTCCAGTTTTAATGACATGCATGATTCCTTGCAAGGGGAGCACAAAAACTGGAAGGAGAGGGAACTAAGAGGCCTGATACCTTTATTAATATCCTGAGGAAAAAAATTATGCCTAGATGGAGCCGGATCTTAGAAGGATGAGTTCAATACATACTGACATTTGAAATATAGCCTACATTCCTCCATAGAGTTCAGAGATAAAATTGGCTCATATGTTACAAGGTACCAAACAGGATTTTTCAGAAGAACGTAGCATAGTTTATAATTTATCAGTACATATGGATTAATGTTACCAACCAGCCAGTGTCATCCCCTAAGGGGAAAACATTTATAGCTTAGTGCAGGCCTCAGCAAATGTGCTTCATGCCAAGGTGCTAGCCTCAAAACTAGGGTGCCTAGGTGTGTGGCATATTAGAGGGTCCTCTGCTTCCAAAATGCCATCACCACCAGTTTTGGCAGTGGTGCAAATAACCTCTCCCTGTCACTGCTGCCTCTGAAAAACAACACGGACACTGGCAGCTGTGGTGGTCTGTAGTGCAGAAGCCCTGCCTCTGCGAAAGCTTACGGCAGCAGTCAGGGGTGAAGAAACTCCCCCCAGAGAAGCTGCCCCCTCCCCCAAAGCACTGTATGCTGTTAAAGGCGCCAGCAACTTTTCGTTGGGCACCAGACAGCATTCTGGAGTACTGCAGCACAGGTAGGTGCCAGGGTAAAATTCCTGGATGCCATGGTGACCTGGAGCCTGAGTTTTGTTGAGTTGTGGCTTAGTGCAATGGAAGAAAGTGGAAGGAAATCTCATGGAATCACACAGACATCCTGATTTAGTGGAGAAGATTTTTTCAATATTTATATATTTCTTCTATCATAATCCTCTGTGGTACGGAGGCCAACTTGGTGGTTTGCTTCTATTTTGGAACCTGACATTCTCACTATACCCAACACATTGTCATAATCTGTATTTAAAAGGTGTTGTGTAAGACATCATTGGGAAACGAATTAACACAGTGATCTTTAGTGGTTGTTTGTACATATGGGTGGGTACAAAGGAGATTATCAATTAACATTACTAGGACTGTGGCTTCTTTTTTGTGGATTTTTTGCTGAGCTCCCATGATTTAACAAAGACACTGAAGGAAATTATTAAAATGGGGAATTTAAAAAAAATTGAGACTTTGAAGAAGTGAGACTATAATGAAGCAGACATATTGGGTTGAAAGTTAGAGCTCAGAATATGCATGTTGTGCCATACAACAGTGTGTTAATGTGCAATGAGTGACCACTAAGGGCATTTCAATTTTTGGTGACCAGTGTTGTAATCCTTCCCTTGCAATAATGATACTATAATGCATGTTTTTTCTCTAGGCAAAGGAGATGTTTTTGGTGATGTGTTCTGGAAAGAAACTACCCTTGCCCAGTCCTGTGCTAATGTAAGGGCCTTGACTTACTGTGATCTTCATGTGATTAAAAGGGATGCCTTACAGAAAGTTCTGGAGTTCTATACAGCCTTTTCTCACTCCTTCTCCAGGAACCTCATCTTAACCTACAACTTGAGAAAAAGGGTAAGGAGGACACTTACTGATTTGAATTTTGCCATTTCTCTTGCTCTTTCATAAAGATGTTGATGTAGGTTGATCAGTGACATTGCTGGAGTCTAGAGACGGAGTCACAGCTGTATGTATATAATCAGATGTTGACATGTAAAAAGTCCTTTAATTTAATTTGTAAGAAGTGCTCTCAAAAAAAAAAAATTTGCAAGGTGTCACACTTTTGTGATCAGTTGCTTCTTTAGTATGGCCATGCAATTAAAAAAGGAGGAACATTATTTAATTGATTATGAGAGACTGAGGAAAAGGCATGAAATCTGATGTATGGAAGAAAAGCCTTTACAAGTTTGTAATTCCACAGTTGCAGTAGCAATATACCATACCATAAGCATGAACAATTTTATCATGTTTTTTCTTCTAGTTACAAATACGTTTTAGAATTATTTGCTGACTTGATTGATCTGTTTGCTCTTCCTCTCCCTTTCAGCTCTTTTTTCTACATCCTCCTTTTTGTGTGCTTTAAATCCAAGATTTACTGAGTCAGGTGCAAATTGTAAAAAACATAATATACCATTTTTAATTCTCTGTATAATCTCAGAGAATCACCACTGTCGAATTTTATTACAAAGGTAGTACATATAGTTCAGTTAATATGATTCCATGATGCAATGTAGAAGAGAGAAGAATATGAAATTGTGAATAAATGGAATATATTGAAGCTTTTTAAAAAATAATATTTTAGTATAAAGAGGTACATAATCACCCAACATGTATTTTTGGTAGACTTTTGTTCCTAAGAAATTCTCCATGGTAACTATCAAGTGCCACAAAATTTCTAGCTAATTATAGCTGAATACATAGCAAAACTCTTTTTCAGCCTTTTTGTAAAATGATGATGAAGTGTGAGAAGAGAATTTAACCCCAGCTGGCTAATTGTTGGTACTCTGGATCTACTCTTGGCATGTTGAAATATCCAGTACTTTACATATCAATAATGCATTCTATCAATTTGCACATTTTACAAATATTAGTTAATTTAGGTCCCCACTATGATATAATGTAGAGAAATGTTAGGCTCCCCCCACAACATCAAAGCAACAATGACATATTATTACAAAAGTAACAAGCCAACTCCTGCAGATTCTATTTGTTTTTCAGGGAGCCCCTTGCTTTACAGTATGCCTTCCACTGAATGACATTGAGTTTCTGTCACAAAGCTATCTACTGCCTCTAGGAGAAGATTAAAATGTAAGGCTACAGGAATGTTAACCAACATCCATTCTTGTATGATTGCAATTAAGATCATCTGGTATCAGTCCTTGAATGCTGTGGCTTTAATAAAAAATTCTGAATATAGGGCTTCTCTGAAGAGTCAAAATCCTGGACTCAGTGGAATGAAATAGCCATGGTTATGGTTTTTTAAAAATGTTGCTGTGAAGGATAAGAGTTTGTCTTAGAATATTTACAACAGCAGTCTGAATCAGAGATCTGGTCCAAGTCTATGGGTCATTCCACTGACTTTGATGGGTTTGGGTTCTGCTCCTGGTTACCATATTTGTGGTACAAGACAAGCTTTAACCACTAAACACCCTTCCTTCCCTGTCAGGTTCTTACATGATGCATTTATTACAAAAATACGTTCTGTGATAGCAATTCCCAGCAAATTATAGAGCTAATTGGATTTTAATTGGGTTGCAGTCAGTGGAAAAATTATGCTGATTGATAGTGGAAGTAAGTTTTCAAATGATTCTAGGTTAGCAGGCTGTATTCTTATTTTTTAGTTTTTTACTTGAAAGAAAGCTGATTGCAATCAGAAAAGCAATCATAAATAACATAAAGAATATACATTTCTGGGTGTTCATTGATGGGATGATATCTTATAGTACTCATCATCAGAAAAGGGCCTTTTCAGAAACTGGAATTTTAAACGTTTTGTTTTTATACATAATCCATGAAATACTGTAAATTCATCTAAGTTTAAATAACTGCGTCCAATTTTTATAGGAAGAGTTCATTAGGTTGTGGCTTTCTAAAATTTCTTTCTTTTTTCTGAAAAGAAATCCTAGCCAGAAAACAGAATGTAATGTGAATTATTCTTGTGACAGCCTTCAGAATAATAAATATAATGATATTACATTGCATACCCATTGCACCTTTCATTTGGGAATGTCATAGTGCTTAACTGGCTGAAGGACAGCTGTGTGTGCTCTCTAAATACATTTGAGCACTATGAAAGCACCTGTCAAATTAAACAGCAATTTTTGATGTGCCAAAAACCATAACAAAAAATACTTCTAACATTATTTTTATCAACTTTCCCACTAGGGGTCCCCAGCTCTGGGGTGCCAACTCCTTGTTAATAGAAGGCTAGGAAACCAGATTGCGGAAGTGGCTGCAAACACTTTCAGAGTGTGTCTGGACCAGAAGTATTTAGGGAGACCAAAGAACCTGCTCCTCCCTCTGACCATGACCTTCCAGGAGCACTAGTCTGTCATTGCAGGCAGTTTCTCGTATCTTGCAGCAGGGGCATTGGGACCTAGAGTTCTTACACTGAGTCCCAGGTCCAGATGCATTTCCTGGTGGAAAAATAAAGCAAAATTGAAGTTGCTTAAAGCAGTATTAGCTTTGCTGTTGAACCATTGGAGAGGGAGTGGGGCAAAGGTACGCCTGGGACATGAGCTCAGCCCAGTGGCCATACAGCTGCTAAAGGGCTATGCTACAAAACAAGGAAGGTCTGCATGGTGGAAAGAGTACATGGTGGGAAAGTCCATGATCTTCGGGGAGGGAGCCTACTTTACCTCTTCTAAGTTTATGATGATGTTGGGATTTCATGCTCCCATTAGGAAGACCAGACTCTTTTCTCTTTAAAGGAAAGGTGCAGAGGAAAATTCATACGGAGAAGTTTGCATAGTTCCCAACAATTTTACCACTGTCCCATAGACTTTTCTGTGATAAGGCACTTTCTGGCCCTAGCTCTTTACCAAGGTTCACTGCCGTTGAGTTACTGGATAACTAACATCAGGCTAGTTGGTTGAATAGTTCCCATCTGTGCTTGACAATACATGCTTTCTGTATGTGTACATGTTTCATACCTGATACGTATTCACACTTTATTGAGGCTACTTAAGGTATGTTTTCTTCATCCCCTCAGATGCCACCATAAATGACATTATCCCATGGATTACTCTTCATGCGATTGAAAGCTAGAGAACTCTCTTGCATATTTTCTAAGTTTTGTCTCTTTAGTCCTCTGTGTCTTGAATACTTTAATAAACCATTTAAACATGAGGCATTTTAGCTTGGATGGGAAATTAAACAGCTGGTTTTGAATGCAGTAGAAAAACACAATTCACAGGTGCATTGGTTTAGTGTTTTAATGTTGTTGCAAAATAAACTCATTATGAATGCTTGGAAGGTTTAGATGGGAAGGGTGAGGAGTTTTCATATAATCACAAATTTATGTCTGAGGTATAAGGAGAAAACAAGAAAACATAGATTTAGAAAACTCAGTGTAGATACAAATTATATTAAAGAGTTGCTCAGCTGAAAAGATGGTGTGCAGAATACAGTCAGTCAGAATATAAGTAGAGCAGCAGGAGCTAGGCTTTCAAGCTCAGGGCGCAGAATGAGGAGATCATGTCACAAACGAAAGCAATGATGGAAAAGACCTAACTGTCCATCTTTCTAACAAAGTGGAACTCTTCCTATTGTACACTAGTGTTATGCTACTGCCAATTGTCTTGGGAATCTTTCACAGAGATAAATCAATCACAGTCAGGAAGCTTCTCCTGATAATTAGGTTAGATTTCACCTTCTGTCAATTCTATCTTGAGCAACTACTTCTCTCATGGGACACTATGGAAGGTGAGCTTGGGAGAGATGCTTGAGTTAATAACCTCTTCATTTAAATGTTAGAGGGCTGGGAGAGAGTCTTCAGAGAGGGGTCCGTGACTTGCACATTGCTTTCCCACTGGTCTTTCATAGCCTGAACTTGTCAACTATCATTCATGCCACAAGATGTATATGATCTCCCAGGCTTGTTCTTTTTGATGAAGAGGACTAAGTGGATGGAAGATGGGTTGAGACAATCTTTATTGGGGGCCGGGGGTGTTGTGAAGGGTTCTAACATTTTATTACTGAATAGTATTTATTGATGGGACTAATGCAACTGTCCAGATCTTTTGTCAGCTCCCTTTTAAACAAATGAAATACTTCCCTTTCCACTAAACAAAATTCCTCCTTTCCCACCTTGTTTTTCCCTCCTCCTTAACCATCCGTCAAATATTTATAAGCTATTATGTCCTGTATCATTTCTCTTGTCTATTTAATTCTTCTAATATTTCCTCACAAATAATGTCCTGTGTTGTACTTCTGGCTCTGTCATAGACTCCGTGTGGCCTCAGCCAAGTCATTTAATTTCTCTGTCAATTTTGAAAGGGGTAGCTGTGTTAGTCTAGTCCAGGGGAAAAAAAAAAAAGAAAAAGAAAAAAATCCACCCCCACACACCACAACAAAACAAGGAGTCATGTGGCACTTAAACACTAACAGATTTATTTTTTGCATGAGCTTTTGTGGGAGAAAATCCCACTTCATCAGATGCTTTGAAGATGGGTGAACTTACAGAATGGAATGAAAATAAATGCAAGGGAATGTAAAACATAGGATCAGGTCATACAGTAGCAGCAAATCAGAGCAGTTGTTAGGTTCAAACCCTGGGAAGGCTGAAGTCAAATTAGCTTTTGTAATGGGAAAAGGACCCATAGTCTTGATTCAACATAGCATCAAATAATTTTGTCTGGATGATACACAGATTCCTCTGCTGGATTGCCTACAGACAGCCACCCAACCTTAAACAGATACTCACCAGCAACTACAGATCTAACAACAAACATTAAAGCAGGCACACACCCCTGCAACAAACCATTCTGCCAAGTCTGCCCACTTATCTGCACAATAGATACGATCATAGGTCCTAATCAAGCCTGCTACGCCATCAAAGGCTCATTTACCTGCTCATCTACTAATGTGATCTATGCCATCATGTGCCAGAAATGCCCCAACACCTTATACATTGGACAAACAGGATGATCCCTGCACAAAAGAATAAATGAACATAGAGCTGATATCAGAAAACAACAAAAAAACCCCAGTTGCTGAGCACTTCCATCTTCCTAATCACTCGATGACGGATTTGTTAACAATGGTCGTCAGAGATGTGACTGGGACATCAAGACTTCAAAGAGAAGCAGCTGAACTGGAATTAATATGTAAATTAAATTGTGTGAAAGCAGGATTGAATCAAGACTATGGGTTCTTTTCCCATTACAAAAGGTAATTTGACTTCAGCCTTCCCAGGGTTTGAACCTAACAACTGCTCTGATTTGCTGTTACTGTATGACCTGATCCTATGTTTTACATTCCCTTGCATTTATTTTCATTCCATTCTGTAAGTTCACCCATCTTTGAAGCATCTGACGAAGTGGCATTTTCTCCCATGGAAGCTCATACAAAAAATAAATCTGTTAGTCTTTAAGTGCCACATGACTCCTTGTTTGTTTGTTTTTTTTAATTTCTCCTTTCCTCTGTGCCCCCCCCCCATCTGTAAATGAGTATAGCAGGTGTGGCCAAACTGCAGCTCAGGAGCCACATGTGGCTCTTGAATGAAAAAGTGTGGCTCCTGGAAGAACAAGGAGGCGTGTGGCACTTAATCTGTTAGTCTTTAAGTGCCACACAACTCCTTGTTGGTGTGGTTTTTTTTTTTTTGCTGGACTAGGTTAACACGGCTACCCCTTTGAATCCTGGAAGAATGTCAGCAAATCAGTTTAGTAGGTAAAAGTATATGGCTATATGCCTCAGTGCGGCTCTTGAAGGTTTAATAATCAACTTGTGTGGCTCTTGAGTTCCATAAGTTTGGCCACCCCTGAAGTATAGTAATCATTCCTGGATCACAGGTTTGTGTGCAAATCACTTTGAAACCCTTGCTTGAATTTTTGATGGAAAGTGTAAAGCAGTATTACACATCCACCCTAAATACCATAAACAGTCTTAGAACTGTTGGTGCAGTGCTACTCCATGTCCTGAGGGTTGGATTTCTTCTGCCTCCTCTCCTAAAGCTCTATGGGCCTTGTTATGTCAAAGCCCAGACACTTAGGCTGCATGCTAGAGAAAACGTGTGGTCTAGTTTGAAGCATGAATGGAACTTGTACAGATAAGCATACAGTTATTTTTTCAGAAGAGTTGGGAGTTCACCTAATTCTGAGTGAAAAATAATTCTATTGTCTCACAAAGAAGTCAGCTAAAATATCAATTTCTCAGACTTTTTCTGTTCTAAGGCTCATTTTATCATGATTTTAAAATGTTTTATATTTCTGAGCCATAAGGCATCCTAGTTTACATTATAGAGGAGCTGATTGCAAATATTTATGATGTACTTCATATAGTTTGAATACGTACACATAGTAGAGTTAATAAGCGTGTGTTTTGGATCAGTATTAAGTTGACTGCATTAGGGGGAATATGCATTTTAACATTAATATTGTCCATGGGTGAATATCTAATCAGGTTAGTCATATAATGAAATTTGATATAAATGATCTGAAACAGTCATTCCTGTACTTACAAATTTGGATCTGCAGCATTCATCATGATGTTTATTCTAGATTATACACTGTTTAAGTATGATCAGAACTGTTTCTTACATTTAGATGCTGGTTTAATACCTGTAGAATTGTCATCCAGAAAAAATTATTTGATGCTATGTAGAGGCAGAGATTGTTTTCCCAAAGGAAAAATATTTGAGTTTTAAAGTGGTGAAAAGCCTTACCAGGAGTGCATTTGGAAAGCTGTTTTTAGTAAAAGCAGCTCTTCACCATCAGAAGAAAATGATGGTGGTGATGATGATGAACCAGGTGTTGATGGCCTTTTGAATTATGGCTTTTATAAATTCCATTAATTGCATCTCATCATGGGATACCTTTATACTGGAGATGACTTTCAAAACTCAGGAAGTAGCTGCCCCAAAATATTTGCAGTAGAATGATATTCCCTGTTTTGTGTTGTCATAGGTGCCGTGAGCACATGAACTACTGGGTTTTTAATGGTATGCTCTCTGTTTATCCCTCCAAAGTATTTGATACCATCTGGCAGTTTTCTGAAAACTGAATTAGGAATGCATGCTGTGATGGCAGAATTTATTCAGAATTCATATGTTTCCCAGTTCATTTTATGACAAGAGGAAGCACAATATTTGAGAATAATTGAAAAAAGACATAAGGATAAGAGGCAAATTCTGGTTCTGCTTGAGTAAAAGCCTTCCTTTGACCAGAACTAGGATTTTGTACAAGGTGTATGAAGTGTTGATTAGAACTGGCTGAAACATTTTGATTCTAAAAGTTGTTTTACTAAAAACAACTAAAACCAACCAAAACCTAGAAGTCTTTGTAAAAATTGGAGAAGGAAAACAAAAAAGAATTTTTCCAGACTTCAAATTTATTTTATTTACTGACATTTTCCACCCCCCCCCCACTTCAGACAAAACACATGCAGCAGTTTTGGCTAAATAAAAAAATATCATTAACAATTTCAATAAAGTTTTCAAATACAATTTTGATTAATAGTTTTGCAAAACATTAAGAACAAATGGGTCCATTTGAATTCTGGGAAATATTTTCCAGTTGGAAAACAGTGAGCGTGAAAATTGTTTTTCCTCACTTTCATACACTTCCCCCCTCTCTCCCTGCTTATGTTTTCCAGTGGGAAAATAAATAAATAAATAAATAAATGGCCTTGATTAGGCAACTCGCCACCCTTGCTGAGTGGGATTTAGAGAGTAATCTCAGTGAAGTGCTACTCAGCATAGAATCATAGGGTTGGAAGGGGCGTCATGAGGTCATCTAGTCCAACCCCCTGCCAGAGGCAGGACTACTCCCACGAAACCATCCCAGTCATGGTTTTGTCCAGCTGGGCCTTAAACACCTCCAAAGATGGAGATTCCACCACCTCCCTAGGCAGCTCATTCCAATGCTTCACCACTTGCCTAGTAAAAAAGGTTTTTCCTAATATCCAGCCTTGACCTCCCTAACTGTAACTTGAGACCGTTGCTCCTCGTTCTGTCCTCCGTTACTACCGAGAATAGTCAAGCTCCATCCTCCTTGGAACATCCCTTCAAGTAGTTGAAGACTGCTATCAAATTCCCCCTCAATCTTCTCTTTTGCAGACTAAATAAGCCTAATGCTTTCAGTCTTTCCTCATAGGGCTTGTGCTCCAGCCCTTTAATCATTTTGGTTGCCCTCCGCATGAACCAGGTGCCCTATGTAGGTAGCATTTTTAACAAGAAAATGGATTTTTTAAGGTTTGGGGCCCTTTTTATGACACTCTTAAGCATTTTCACCCGTGGTCAGCTCCTTCCCTATTAGCCACACCAGAAACACACAGTGTAACAAGATTTGTTTCATGACAGTAGAAACTTGTGAAATCTTCTCACCAAATCATTTTATAACAAATTAGAATAGATGTTGTAAAATGACATAAGTACTGTCTTTAAGCCAAAAAGGCAGGATTATGTACCCTTTTAGAATAGTATTTTTCTTAAAGACAATGCCATGTAATAAAGAGCAGAAACAGTGCTTGCTATACTAAGGAATTTTTTGTTTTAAAGACCAGGAATATATAAGAAATCTCCTCTAATCTCCAAGGACTTCCTCTTTTTTCAGCTACCCAGAAATTTAATGAATCATGGTGTCAGACTCTCTAACGACATTTTGAGCTATCACATTAGTGTGGGCATCTACAGTTCTTCTCCAAGTAAGATGTATGTAATTCATAATTGTTCTTCAGGCTCTCACTGTCACACAGCAGTAGCAGATGAGGTATTATTTATGTCAAGTTATTATCTTGATTAAAGAACACAAAACCATTGTCTACTTGCACCAGACACATGCTAAAATAGCTTAGGTTTGGGCAGGAAAATAATGACACCAGTGACAACCCATGCTCAAATAACATGCTCAAAGAATAAGCTGTGAAAGAAGAGAAATGGGACAGAGACTGAGCTCCAAAGAGCAGTTTTTGGCCTTGTTATTAGAACCTGTGATGCAGTCAAAAGATGCCTTAGTAGGCTTTGATTTCCTCTGTTAGCGTCCATTTTAAAGCAGTCATCAACCAGCAATTCCTGTGCAACTGCTAGTGTTGATGAAGGTTGTAGCTAGCAGTTCATTGGTTTACAAGGTTTCAGTGAATACCCTCTACCTTGGGGTGAGGGGCATTCATTGCCTTTAATCCAATGACAAATGCAGTGGAATAAGTGAAAGAAGTAATCATGGAAAGCTTTTAGTTGGGATGTCATTTGGAAACAGTCCTATCCATTTAACATAAAAGCTTTGTGATGTTCTTTATCAGTAACATTCAAAACTGTAATTTGCTTTTGACAGTTACAACATGATTTAGAAGTGACCCTTATATTTTATTCCTAGACCTTGCTTTGCTATTGATTTGCATCTATGAAGGGTAGTTCAAAAAACTGGTGAATTGCATGTAACGTTATATTTTGGAAAGAGGAAATAAATTGTTTGTATATTTCACTATTCTTATTTACCTGTTAATATACAAAGATGATAAATGGAGAAATAACTTTGGAAATTTCATGAGTTGTTAATGTTTTGGTAGTGGCAGTAGTTCTGATACTTTCTGCCCACTAAATTTCCCCCTTTTTTTTTGCTTCCCAAAAGTCCTGTGTTGGATAAGCTTTCTTTCCAAGCTGGGGCATCCTCCAGAGGTCATCAGGATCACCTTAGAGTTGATCAAGGAAATTGCTTAACAGGAGTAAGGCCCCTGCCAAATCACCTTTCATAGCTAATTGAAGTAAACTATGTATTGGCCAGAATTCTATTACTCAGCATTTTAAGATCCCAGAACATAGTGTTTGTCATCCAGGGAACTCAAAGCTCTTCACATAGATGGGTAAATTATGATGCCTATTTTATAAATAGGAGCAAGAGCGTGAAGTGACTTCCTAAAGTCACCCAGTGAGTCTTAATGTCCTAGTAAGAAATGGAACCAGGGTTTCCTGACTCCCAGTTGTCTGCTCTACTCATGATGCCACATCTTGGTACCATCCTGTAGCGATTCTCTTATGCAGAGCAGAAGAAAAGACTTTCATTTATACTGTGGTGGGATATTAGCAGGTGAAGTAGTTCAGGAAATTTGTTGTTTATACATGGTTAAGACACAAAGATCTATCATCTCATTGCTAATTGGTGCATATGTGGTAATTCCTATTGATGATAATATAAAAACAGTTTTGAAAACTTGGCTTCCTGCAGCTGATAGGTCTGTGCTTCAGGTGTTTATAGCAAGGGTCTTAAACTCAAATCACCACAAGGGCCGCATGAGGACTAGAACATTAGCCCGAGGGCCACACCGCTAAAACCTTTTCATGCAACAATACTACAAATATTGGTAATGATAGTGTCATTGTGGGCCACAGGCAATAGCTTTAGGGGCTGCGTGCGGCCCACGGGCTGTGTGTTTGAGACCTCTGGTTTATAGCAATACCTAAAGTAGCCTGAGAAGATGCCTCTGATAATACACTGTTACTATTTTAGTATAAGCAAAGATTAGTGTCATCACATAGCAACAATAATTAATAAGCAGCTGTAAACAGGTGTGGACAGAAAGCATACGCCCTGCATTTAAATCAAACCTGCCCTTCATGGTCTTTGGCTTTTCTTGGTAACTTAAATAACAATAAACTTCAGTCTGAATTTTCTTTCCAAGCTTGGTTGATCCTAGGGTTTCCCTACAACACCTTCTCCATTCCAGATCCTCATTTCCTCTGTCTCTAGGAGTGATGTTTCAGCTCCCACCATGTCCTGGTTGGATGTGCCACAATGCACCTACCACTATGAGTATCTTTTTATGTAGTAGTCAGATGTCTGATGGTAGGATGTGCCAACAAAGAAGCACTGCAGTTCTGTGCAGAGCCTTGGCATCTGCTATCCTCTTACAGGTGCATGTCTCTCAAAATAATCTAAAAGAAAGGCGCCCCCTTGTGGGTCTTTTAATAATAAAAATGAATGTTATTAAATATAACTGGACACCTGGTGAATGGTTGACTTCTGTGGCTTGTCAGATAACCTATTGTTCTTCTGTATTGCCTTAAATCCAGTGAGTGGGGGCACTATAAAAGATTTCTAGGCAACTGATCAAAAGGTTAGGATACATTATGATCATTTCAACCTACAGTCTGGCCTCTAGGAGGCAGCTCTAATCCCTCCGTTCCTTGCATAGCAAGAAGCAACTACATAGGAATGAAAGATAGGGTAGGAATGCAGGAAGAAGTCTCAAAAAAGGTCCTTGGTGCACAAACACCAGAAATTCACACCTCTGTCCCATTGGGAACATGCGTCCTGAGAGACATTTGCATCTCATTGGAGACTGTGTACACAGAGGTCTTCTGCACTAAAGGGAAACCCCTCTCAATAGATGACTAGATGAATACTGCATGCAAAGGGGAGAAGAGCAGAAAAAGGAGCAGCTGCTGGTGTCCTAAGGGAGACATCTGATGGCATGGGAGGTAATGGCTCCTTGGGCCAGAGTGGCAAAAGACTGGTGACTGAGGAAAATCACTCCCATACCCGTGAGACAAGACGACCAGCAGTAAGGGAAGACCCACCTAGCCCTGTGCTCAGAGGATTCATTTCTCAACTGGTCACCCTGTTGGCCAGCAGGAAGAAATGCTTCTCCTCTTCACCCCCAAAAGTATCAGGACAGCCTGCCTGCCAGTATTGCTGCCGTCAGGGTCCACATCATTGCTTCTATGAAAGCAACTGCTGGGCAGAGTAGACAACTGAGAGGTGCTTCCACAAGCTGTTGGGACTGGAGAAAGCATACGGAGTTGTGAGGGAAGTTGGGCATGGACTGATATGGAAGAGAGAGGAGTGGAAGGTCTGATTTGATTTTAGGAGCTGGTGAAGAGTGGGAAGCATTTTCTTTTAGGAAATATCACAAATGAAACTGAGGGAGTCTTTTGTTAAAATGTTGGCAGCATGTTACTGGGCTGAATTGATGTTCCCACCAAGGGCAGGCTTGCATCATTAAGATATTTGAATGAACCTGACAAACAGCGTTGCTTCCCTGTGTGCTCCTCAGAAACAAGAGTGTTGCCGAAGCATGTATTGTATTCCCGTGACTGTTATTGTCCTATGTAGTTTGATGATTGTGGTCCCATGTTGGACATGAAAAACTAATTGTTGCTTCTTTTTGTTTTTCCTTTTTCTTTGGGAGGAGAAACAAGCTGATGAACTTTTAAAATTATTGATATTTTTCCTCCATTTAATTGAGCCAAGTTGCAGTAAACTGAGTTCACACACAGCTGCCTATTGCTGGCTCTTTTCTTGGATTAGTTATAGTTCTGGAGACTGGTTTGCATAGAGTGTTGAAAGTACATTAGAAAGATCTCTGCCACATACAGTAAGGTACCTGTTTGCTGCAATTCACAATGAAGCACACAGTCAATGAGTTCCATTTGAATAAAGGTAACAGACTTTGCCCCCAACCTCATCTTGCTGAGTGATATTGGAAGCGTCTGTCCAAAGGGTGTGGCATGCACTTAATCTCTATTCTTCTTATACTTATATAGAAGTATACTTATACTTCTGTTGCACTGGTGAGGAGTGTCCCTTGAGTGCTTCAGTTCATAGATGATTTCTTCTTTGTAGTGGAATGGTAATATAAAAGTAAAGTTGGAAGACTAGATGCTATCCTGTGTTGGGATTAACAATCCTGAGATGTCCTGAGTGACTCTGGCAAAGTGTGAAGTATCTATAATTCCCTTGGGATTTCAGTAGGAGTTGGAAGCACTCAGCACATCAATCTTTTTCAATCTTTCTTAGCTCAGTGGCCTGTTCATTCCCAATATTTATCTTGCTCATTATGGTTCCCATACAGGGATGATATCATCAGTGTTCGTATGCATCCAGCATGGGTGTCTATTTGGCTGTGCGTGTGTGTCCCAGTATAGGTAATGCTTGTGATCGAAGAAACCAATGCAACCATGGAACTTTGTATAAATGATGGTACCAAGCTAGGCTTTATTGCAACATAGCACAGGTATATATAGCAGGTATACTGACAGCATTTGTGCTCCCAGTTAATGGCAAGACTCTCCATTACCCCCCTCAGCTGCATGAAATCTGGTCCCTGGGGCTCCTACTTTTATACATCATTTGGACCATTCACTGAGCCCCTTTGGCACCAGAAACTACTTTCTTTGGTGTCCAAAACTGTGTTGATTGGTCCACACACCCCTCCTAATGCCATCTGTTACCTTATTTGGTCCACATACCACTAAACATCTCCATTCATCAAGATGTCATGATTTGGCCAAAACATCTGTATCATCGGATAATTTGGGCAAGACATCTCTACTTTAGTGCTAGACTGACCCAATGCCTCCTTCCTCAAGGTACTTTTCCACTCTTTATACTTGTTGCAGATTTGGCTTGTTTCTTTCCAATATTGGTGAGGTTAGACTTTCAGAACCTATCTCCTGCCACCTTGACCGTTTATCCAGCTCACGCCTTCTGTGTTGCCTTATTTTGCTAGGCCTTGTGCTAGCACTTGGTCATTTCTACTTGGCACTGATAGACTCTCTGGGCAGACCAATCTGAAATATATTGGCACACCCCATACTCCCCAATCAGGATTGCATCTGACTCCTTTTTCTTCCCTGCTTCTGGTTCTAATGTTGTTTTCTGACAAAGTCTTGCTGTGGTGTCTTGACTCACACTTTATGACATGCTGTACCCCATATACACCCTTACAGTGTGATTTGTACATTGTTCATGTTCACCCTTATAGTGTACCTGTGTATTGTCTAATGCAAAGTACATCAAATAAGATGGTTTTGAAATGTTCATGACATACTGAACACTATTGTTATGGTAGTGTGTTTCCTGTAATGTCTTGCGTATGTACAGATGTAAAATTCTGCTATATCACATCCCCAAATATGTGCCTCACAAGGCTTGACTAGATACAAACACAAAGTTTTGGTTCCACATCCAGCAGAGGCATGTATATAGAAACACTGGAGTGGTGTAAGCACCTTGGAGCACTTTGGCTCTAATGGAAAAATCTATGCCCATTGTGGGGCATAACCAATCGCCTGACCCCAGGGGATCGAGGAAACTTTTATTTATTTATTTATTTAAAAGAGGCATCTTTGGCTATGTCTACAGTTCCAATTTAGTTTGAATTAAGGAGGCTTAATTCAAACTCAGTTGGTCCCAGTCTACATTAGCCTTTTCATAGTTCAAGCTAAGAAATTCCTTAGTTTGAACTAAGGAATGCTTAGTTTGAACTAATAAGTACCAGCACTTAGTTTGAATGAAGTACTTAGTTTGAGCGTTAGTTTGAATGAAATGCTTAGTTTGAGCGTCACTTCAAACGAAGTGCTTAGTTTGAGTGTTAATTAGAGCTAAGCGCGATGTAGACTCAAATTAACCCTTAGTTCGAACTTAAGAAGTTTGAACTAAGGGCAGTTAGTTTGAACTAACATAGTCTACAAATTCGAATTAACGTTAGTTTGAACTAGTCCACATTGTTAGTTCGAACTAACCTCAAACTTTTTAGTTCAAACTAACAAGTTTAACTGTTCATGATCTAAACATAGCCTTTGTCTTAAGGCTCTGCCCTGGAATCCATCTTTTAAGCAACATCAAGAACTGACAACTGCCCGGGGTGTGGGGGTGAGCTGACTGCCCAGCTGCAAGAGCCATCACAGACAGCTATGGGTAAGAGAACGTCACAGACTGAAAAGCTATTGAAATATCAAGCTTAGTTTAGGATGCAAGTTACCTTTTAGTTAATTGTGACCAACTGCTTAACTCATTAATCTCTCGATTTATATTTATCTGATTTATAATCACTTGAAATCCTGCTATACTCAATAAACTTGTTTACTTGTTTGCTTGTTTTTTTCTTAAAGAAGGCATACAAACTGAGTGTGTACAGGGACCTCACTTAGCGTAACAGAGTTGGTGCATATCAATTTCTTTGATAAATTGGACGGCAAGAAATAACCTTGTAGGGTGTAACATACAGCACCGAACCTTGTAAGATGGCAGTTCATGGGTTGCAGCTGGGACTGGAGGTGTTTGCTGTAAGTCTGTTCCATGAGCAACTGACCAAAATCACTCTTCCACTAGGTCATGGATTGATTATTTGCAGGAGGCTAGGTGTGAGCTGATTCAGGACTGGGGGTGTTCATGTAGCAAAGCAGAGTAAGTCAGGGCCCAAGAGTGAGGGACTGGAGTGACACAGCTACACAGCAGTCCCAACTGCTGTGGGGGTGGGAGGCAGCATTACAGACTTTTCCAGAGAATAGGCTTTTTCTGAGATGTGGGGAAAACATTGTTAGAGATTTGAGTTGCAAAGCTTGGCCTCTTCAGAAGAGCTATTTCGTTTAGAACACGGAGGGTTTTCAGACCTGTCACTTTTAAGTACAGCTGCCTCTGCTGAAATGCGGCTTTCAGTGTGCTGGAGCAGGAACTTCTGAAAGCAGTAACAGGTGTATTTTCAGTGATAGGTCTAATTTTTTAATAGCACCTCACAGAAATCAGTGTATTTGAGTGAACACAACACTGTGAAGCACTTTGTGGCATCTGGTTTCTAGTCCTTAGCAAAGTTTTCTCATGTTCCAAAAAGTCAGCAGATTTTCATGGGAGCATCAGCTAGGTGAGAGCTATCTTAAATATTTTAAAGGAACCATGAGTTCCTTTCACCTGACATCTTAACCTACTTAACTTGAAGAGAATAAAATAAGAATCTCTTGCTTGCCAGATATTTATTTTCAGTCTCTGAGTGCTAGTACTAATCTGTTTTCTCCAAAGGTGTTTCATTTATTTGGTTACATTCAAAAAAGTATTTTAAAATTTCAATTTATAATTTTCTTTAGTTAAAGTTTTGGGCCACGATTTATCAGCAAAATGAGATTTTATTCTTTTAGATTCTATACTTTTGCGTTCTAGTCTTCTATAGTCTATGCTGTAGGTTCTTATACTGTTCTCATCATCATCGTATCTTTGCATCTCCCAGTGTGCATTAAATGATGTGACCAGCACTTGTCAAATATGCTTTTTTCCTCTCTCTCTTTTCTGAGAGGGAGATTGGTATGTGCACTGTTGTGTTTTGTTTTAGTAGAGTTTTATCAGGTGTATTATTATGATTATTATTATTTGAATGTACACAGTGGCACAGGTTCATCTGAAAGAAGTCAAGGTCAAAGAAGCGCATCTTGAATTTGGAGTGGACATCAGTATGTACAGGGTGAATATGAGCCCTCTTTCCCCCCCATCTCTGAAGTACATTCCTTAATTGAGATGAATCTGGGAAGACATGTGAGCTCCATGTCAGCTGGGTTCCCTTTCCTAAAGGGTGAGGGCAGAATAATTCATGGTAACAGAAAACTATTTGTCTTATTTAAAGAACATTATGCAGTAATATAATAATCAAATCTCTCTGTTTAATAGGCAGGTACTTTATAACAGTAAACCTATTTATACCATCCGGGACATATTATTCCTGGTAAGTGAATCTACTGACTCAGTTCATATTTCTTAAACTAGGCATATCAATTAGATTTTAACAGACAGGGATAGTGGGGAGTTTTTTTCAGGCAAATTTACTTTGTCCAAATATTGGTTATATTGTTACCATTTTTTCAAGTATCCATCCTCTGTCTATTTTGCTGGGTATATAAATGGTGCATTAATTTTTCCATAACCTCTGAATTTTTTTTATTCCACTTGATTTGAACTATTTCTGTTTTTTTCCAACCACATCCTATTAGTAGTCTGGCAGCTGCTAGCAGATGAGAGATTCATTCTTCATTTCTTTGAATGTGGCCATTTTTATTAGGAAGCCCCAGGTGAACTGCCAACAGTTGGTATGGTAATGAATATCCAATAATTTGTAATATTTCATTACAAATCCCACTTCAGTACTCATGCCATGTCTGCTATATATATGTACCATTTCTCTGTTCACAACAATTTCTCCAACATTTATCCCAAGTCAAGCTTTCTCTATTTTTTAGTGTGATTGGTTTGAAGTAAAAATGTACCTGAAATTTTTTTTATTGTTCTATAGAGTGAGGTTTCTGGTTTTCTTTTCCAGTTCAAAGCCCATTCCTTGGGTTAATTTGTCAGCACAGATACTTACCCCTCATGTCATATATGGACATTTCATTTCTAGGAAAGTTGTCTGCAAGGACTGATATAAATTATTTTTTTTTTTTTGTTTCCTGCTAGAAGCAATAGTGTTAGGTTGATTAACGTGTTTTCTAGATAAGGTTTTATAAAACTGAGAAACCTAATGTCTGACTTGAAGGAATTGGTACCATGGTAGAGTAGGGCAATTAAAAGTTAGGTTTTCTTTCTATATAAATTTTTATGACATTTTTATTTCTATGTCATGTTTCTTTGAACAGTTGGCCAGCTACACATTCTGTTGCTCCCCCAACCTTTAAAACTAGGTTTCATGAGTTCTATTTTCTTCTTTTTCTTAACTGGATACACCGACCACTTTGATGGTGCAGGCCCATGATGAAGAAGGAAGTGTAGGAAGTTTTAGCTTAGTGAAGAGAGTATCCAGCTTTCAATGGTAAGGACTGGCTAGGGTTCCTGCCCATAAAAAAGTGCTGAATTAGCTCTGTCTCTGAGCATGATGGGGAAATAATCTTCCCTGCAACCTCTGTGGTCCCACCTAAACAAGGCACGTAATTTTTTTCTTTAATCCCATGGAATCTGCCAAAAATTCGTAATGTGGGTACCTCAAGTTTACCCTAAATCCATATATTGGCACCTAAGTAGGGGTGCCCTCACCTCCAAAGGTGATTAGCACTCCCAAAATCATTGATGTCAGATGCCATAGTGCAGTGGTTCCTAACTTTGTCTCTGCCATGGCACACCTTGATACCTTCAATTATTCTAAGGCACACCACCAAATAGTCTCCAGATAAACTCATAAATATTCATGAGCCAATCCAGAACTTTGAGAAGTTTTTCAAAGAATTGTATGGCACACCTGCTCAGGCCTGATGGCACACCAGTTGGGAAACACTGCCATAGTGAAAGATCAATTAGATCCTGAAACAGTACTATAATATGACATCTTGTGAAGAAATTGTATCAAAATGTCTTACAGATTTAAATAATACTAGCATGCTGCACTACAATGCCAACCTTTAAAAATAAGTTACTTGCCTTAGCCAACAAAATGTATATTTGTAGTTGGCGAGAGTCACTGTTTATGGTATTCTAGGGGTTTCTAATAATATGTGCAGGGTGGATACAAGAGAACCAGGGCAGTGAATGAGGTAACGTTATCTTAATTGTATATGATTGGCAGGTTTCTAAGGGCTATCACTGTAGTGTAACAAAACTACTGAAGTCCCCAAAATAATCAATGCATTCAACTAAGTGACCTTTCAGCTGCCCCCACCCCTGCATGCTTTGGTCTAAACAACTCTATTTAAATTTGCAGATTATTAGTTTTCCAATTTATTGATTTGCAAGCAGAAGTTCCTTTCCAGTTAAGATATAGTGTCTCCCTTTTGAGTAAGCCAGGCAACCTCCAGAACGCCTGAGCCTGTTCTTAAAAAGGGGTTTTGTGTCTGGGTTGGGGTTGAAGAGATATGAGTCTTACACATCAGTAAGGGGCAGTTTGTCTCAAAGAAATTAGCTGGAGACAAGAATGATGGTTTAGCTAGTGTTCAGACTCAAGTGCTGTTGATATTTCTTCATCATTATTTATAATAGTTAATCAGGACTATACCATATTGTACATAAAAATGGATTAGGAAGGAACAGCCTGCTGCAAATGTCCAAGCCCTTCTTAACTGCCCAGATTGGGATAAATTACAGAAAATAGTGGGGTTTGAAGACTGCAGAGGAACTTGTCAAAGTGTTTGCCCATGAGGCTAATGGCAGATGTGATAGGAAGTCTGTAGGTCACTTAGGTCCAGGGTCAGATATGCTGCACTTAACACTACATTAGGAGAAAATGCTCAGAAGAAAAACATTGAGCCTTACCATTCTGTGGCTCTTGAGGAGTCACTCATTTGCTTTATCATTTCCTCAGAATTGGCACCAGTGTGCAGAACAAGAGGGAGTGAATGATCAGAATTTCTTGTGTAGCATGAGGATCCACAAAATAGAAAAAAATCCTCATGATCGTGGAGTATGCAGGTATAGGTGCTAGAGAGGGGAGAGGGTGCAGCTTGAAGTGGTTTCCAATTTGGTTCAGTGACACTCAGCACCCCCACAGTACAAATTGTCCCAGCACCACTGCATACAGGTGTACTCCTTTGCCTTCAAGCTGCCTGCAGATGGGGAGTGGGGAACATTACATAAAGTCATTCCTCCCCCTCTATAGCTATGCTTGCCATAACTGTAAAGTGCCTATCTTTACCACAGAGGCAGCTACATAACAAGGGAGACCACCGTGCACTTTGCTGCTTCTTTGCCACTTCTAAACATGATTGGACCTTGACTGCTCCCTTTAATGCTGATTAAGGGTAGGAAAAGAGATGGCCCAAAGTTTTAGCTACTGAACTGTAAGGAGAATGTTGTGAAAAGGAGCAGAGGGAAAGTCAATCAGAAGGCTCTTTCAGATGTGTGAATGCTGTAGAGTAGCTTAAAGAAACTGAAAATATCCTGTCATAAAGTGCACTTAAGTTGTCTGTTTTACAGGCATCATACTGTGCATGCTTTCAGTTAGTACCGCAGACTGTATTGCATTTAGTAACTGAAGTTCATGGTGCCAGACGCGCTCAGGAACATTCAAGAGCGCTCATGCCAATTAGGTTTCCACTAATACAATCAGGGGAGAAGGTAATAAGCATCTTTTCTTTTTACCCATGGCCAGCATACGTTATTTAATGCCTGACAGAATCCTCCAGTGTGAGTGTAAGAATGGCCGTGTTTGCAGACATTCAGTGAGGCTGGCAATCTATTTGCTTTGCAAATTTTCCAAGCCCTTTAAGGATCCTTAAAATACTTTACACAAAAGCACACAAAAGACTATAGACTTTGTACTCACCTTGATTTATTTTAACTATTACATATGCAGTGGTGGCTTTTCCAAGGTGGATAATCATGTAACTCAAGACTTTATATACAACAATAACATTGACTGCTGTGACACCTACTGGCAAAGCAGAGTCAAACAGAAAAATGCCTCTAATTAGTCCTCTATTCTTTTCTTCCGATTTCCATTTTCTTCCAGTTCCTTTACTCTCCTCTCCATCCTCTGTGCTCTCTGTGTAGATATTCTCCAGCTGGGAAGGACTGACATGTCTCATCTTTTGCAGCAATACTTGGTTTTCACTTTTTTACATCTAACTTTTTTTCTTAATTTCTCTCTTTGCCACCCTCCTCCCAATAGTTCTTCCATCTTTATTCCCTTTGTTTCATTTCTGTGTAAGTTTCTTCTGTATCAGTCTTTTTAATAATGTTAGAAACTTCAGAGAAATCACTTTGAAGTCTTCTGCCTTGCCTTTTCTGACTAAAATAGCTCATCTTTCATGATCTGTGATCGAAACTTTAATTATGGAGACACATTATCATTCTTATTGCTCCCTATTAGACATCCCACCTTTCAAGGCAAGAATGAGATATTTATTCAGTTTTTTTTCCATGAGATCTCATCACTAAGCAGTTTTTTGTGAAATGGTTTTGGAACTCAGGCCAGAAATGAACTGTTCTGCATATTATTAAGTACGTGATGGGGATGTCTGCAATGCCCACTAAATTTAGGCACATTGGCTTGTTTTCCCCAACTCATGAATGAATGAATTACATTTCATAATTAGTGAATTTTCCTTCAAGTGATGTGTATTTAGGTAGCTAATTTTGCTGCACTGAGGAAATACTATCACCTTCCACAAATACATTGTCTTTCATGTATTATTTCTCAAATATGATTGTTTCTTTAAAAAAAAAAAAAGGACACAGTGGGTGTGTGTCTCTGTGCTCTTTCACAACCTTCATTTCAAATATGCTTCATCTACCAGGAAACAGAAGGGTTTTCATGTCTGCCAGCCCTGCAGACTCCACCTTGGGTCTGAAAGTCAAGTCAGATTCTAACTAAAGTTTCTATTAGATTTCAGCTGACAAATTTGTTGATGATGCATGAGGTTTAACAGAACCCAGAATTTCAGTCTAATCCAGTCTGTATAGGTTCTTGCATTACATTCATGACCCAAACACTTTCCAGAAGTACCTGAAAAGCAGTGTAACTCATAGTTGTCATCAGGGGCATGAGCAGGAATTTAAATTTGATGCCTTTTGGAGGGACAGGTCTGTGTTCCCTCTCCCTAGCCCTGGGAGGAGTTCGCTTTCCTCTCCGTTCCTCCTCCATGGGGAGCTCACTCTTGTTATCCTAGCAGAAGCTTGCTCTTCCGCAGAAGGAGCATGTTTTTCTCCCACCCCAGTTCTGGGGAGGAGTTTGCTCTTCCCTTCTGCCTCCTTCCCCACTCCCTACAGCTCCCTCGAGAGCTCACTGACCACCCCTGTGGCGCAGGGGCCAGAGGAGTTTTTTGCTATTGATGGTTGTTATGAGAGGCCATGCCCCTTCTTGTCCCCCCACCCTTCTGCATACCCTTCTGTGGTGACATTTTCTCATCCTCTCATCAGAGAGAGGTGTCTGTTCAGGGAAGTATTTTGTATGCACAAGTTATTATATGTTTATACAGGAGAAGACAAAGTAAAAAAAAAAAAAATGCACCTTGTGTCCGGAGCAGATAGTGGTGAGGTTTGTGATACCTCTTAGTTCCTCCAGGAGTTGATTCCACAATCTTGGAGTTGGCCCTGAGACAGCTTTGCCTCCTGCACAGATGAGTTTTACCTTTATTGAAGGAGGTTGCACTGTGACAGAGAAGAAAAGTTGTTGACCTTGCTCTTCATCCTGGAGTTTGAGTTGATCTTTTAGACGCCCTGTGCCCAGGCCACTGAGCTCCTTGTAGGTAACGCCTGAGACCTTGAACTTGATTTTATAGTCTCTGAGAAGGCAGTATGGAGGGCAGGTCAGATGTGTTTATGGTAGCCTGTCTTTCTGAAAAGATGTGCAGTAGTGTTCTCTACAAGATGGAGTTTCCTAAGCACTAGACACTTCATGACGATGTGTGCTGTATTGCTGTAGTGCAGCCAAAAGGTGAGACAGGCCAGCCAGGATGGGACAGTTTACTAGCTAACTGGAGATTTTAGAAAGTGTAATTTTGTTAAATGGTCACTCTCACATAACTGCATTGACTCTTCAGTTCCAACAGAATAAGCTTCTTCTAGTCACTACAATAAGCAGATGAGTCAGATGCAGGGGAAAGATGTCTGTTTTCCATAGTTGCTCTTCTGTCCATACATCTTTCTCCAGATTAAAGATCTGATCCTGTGAGGTGCTGAGTGTCTCTAAGGTGCTGAACACTTCTTATTCCCAGTGGCTTCAGTGGGAATTGAGGGCAGTGGTGGTGGTGGTGATTTGTGATTTCTATTTTGTAACACTAAGAAGCCCTTCTTAGGTAGAGGGGTGTGTGTATGTGTGTGTCACCATTTGTTAGTCACTGTCCAGGATCAGAAATAGACTGTTTTTTTCTCAAAGAGCTTGCAGAATAGAAAAGGTAGGCAAAGACTGGGGGAGAGGAAATATAATCCTATTTTAAAAGTGGGGAACTGAAGCACAGGGACTATGAGCCAGATGTAGAAAGGTCTTTAGGCATCTCCAGATGCAGATAGGTCACTAGCAGGATTTACAAAAACACATAACTCTTGATGAAGGCCAGTGGGCATCAAGTGACTGGTCTCCATAGGAAGAGCCCTGCACAGATACAAATAAGTGGATCGATATCCAACCTGCATCCGCAAGAAATGGTCCGTGGATATCCGTGTTGTATCCGCAGATGTGGATATAAGGCGGTTATCCGTGGATTTGCAGGGCTCTTTCCATAGGTGCCTAGTGGAGTTTACACAGGCTGGGATCTTTCATGAATCTACATCTGTGATGTACTGAGCCTGAGGTACACCAGTGTTGTGACTGAGTATCATTCATGTTTACACTATAAGAGTAACTGTGTATTTAATGCAAAGCATATACTGTAAGGTGGTTTTAGAATGCTCATGATTCTGAACATTATTGTTTTAGTATTTTGTTTGTTGCAATGTCATATGTATGGCAATGATTATTATACACTCTGCTATGTAATATTCCCATGGCTTGAGACAGATCTAAGTAAAACCTTCCAAAGCAGAAAGGTAACACATGCCTCACTAAGGCATACATAAAGCAACCCAGCTTTTCCAGGAACAGTGGATTGGCATAAGCATTGGCAAGGGGATGCTTATGTGACCCAGGACATGGAGAAAATCATGAATAGATACTTTTGTTATCTGACTCCAAAAGGGGGGGGGGGTCAGTGACGTGAGGTCCCAGAGGGGGACCAAAGGTCATGTTGCAAAAAGGGATACAATTTGCACTCCCTTTCTCTTTTACTTCCGTCTTTAAAAAAAAAAAAAAAAAAAAATCAAGTATCTGAAAAACTGTCCACAGGAGACAGGGTAGGTCTGTCTGTGGTAAGCATCAGAGGCATATCTATGGGTGAGCTGAGGCCCACCCAGTCACAGCGATTCTGCTTATTACACCTAGAAACTGGAACATCTCAGGAGTCAGTAGCTTTCAGCCTGAATGTATTGCCTGAATGTCTTGCTTCTTGCCTGAATGTCTTGCTTCTGGCCATGTGACCAGAAGCCAGAAGTTTAGGAAGCAATGGGCTGAAAGCTGCCTGATGCTCTGGTTGCTAGGTAGCAAGTAAAGCAGAGTGGCTGTTAGCGATGTGTGTCCACTTAGCTTTCTATGCAGCAACAGGAGGCTTCCAGCCATGTGACCAGAAGTGACGTTCAAGAAGACTAGACTAGCTGAAAGGACTGCCAGAGTCGGATAGTCCAGTTGCTAAGTAGCAATGGAACACCAACAGCAGCTATGCCTCACCTGTTTTTTAGCTGGCAGAAATTCTACGAGCCAAAAATCAAGAGATAAGCAGCTGCTTCCCATGCTCTGGCTCCAGTTGCTACGTAGCAACTGGAGTGACCGCAGCTTCCAAACTTCCTGCATTCAGTCACATGACCAGAAGCGGGAAGTACCCAGGCTCACCTGAGTGACTCACAGTTGGAGCCAGAAAATCAGGTCTGGCTATACCTCTGGTGACTATTGTCTAACTTAATAAGGTGATTGAAGGTATTAAGTTGCCTTTAGAATGCAATTTACTTTCATTTCATCCTGATCAAATCTGACCTATGTTCTTCTTTCTTATAATCACTTAAATCTTTTTGTATTTATGTGTTTGCTTCTGTCTAAAGCAGTGCATTTGGTTTGGGTATGTGTAGAGACTTCATAGAATCAAAGGGTTGTAAGGAACCTCATGAGGTCGTCTAGTCCAACCCCCTGTTAAAAGCAGGACCACTCCCACTAAATCATCCCAGCCAGGGTTCTGTCTAACCAGGCCTTAAATGTTTCCAAAGGTGGAGATTCCACCACCTCCCTTGGTAACCCATTTCAATGCTTCACCACCCTCCTAGTGAGAAAGATTTTCCTAATATCCAACCTCAACCACTCCAACTGCAGCTTGAAACCATTCCTCCTTGTTCTGTCCTCTGTTACTACTGAGAACAGCCTAGCTCCCTGCTCTTTGGAGCACCCCTTCAAGTAGTAGAAGATTGCTATCAAATCCCTTCTCAGTCATCTCTTCTGCAGACTAAATAAGCCTAGTTCCTTCAGTCTCTCCTTGTAAGTCATGTGCCCCAATGCACTAATCATTTTGTTTGCCCTCTGCTGGACTCTTTCTAATTTGTCAACATCCCTTCTGTAGCGTGAAGCCCAAAACTGGACACAGTATTCCAGATGTGGCCTCACCAGTACTGAATAGAGGGGAATAATCATGTCCCTTGATCTGCTGGCAATACTCCTACTGATGCAGTCCAATATGCCATTTGCCTTTTTGGCAACAAGAGCGCATTGTTGACTTGTATCCAGCTGTCCATCCACCATAACCCCCAGGTCCTTTTCTACAGTGCTGCTACTTAGCCGATTGGTCTCCATCCTAAGTGCAGCACTTTGCACTTGTTCTTGTTGAACCTCACAAGATTTCATTTGGCTCAAAGCTCCAATTTCTCTAGGTCTCGCTAAATCCTATCCTATCTTTAGTCAAAGTGAAAGAGTTGGTGCATATCAATTTCTTTGGTTTGACACCTGTCTTGATTCCTAGTCCAGTTCCACAATCACAAGACCATCCTCCCTTACGAGCACCATTTAGGACTGGTCCATTTAGAGCAAAATCCTGGTGAAAACCTGCAAGTCAAGTGGCATCTCCACCAAGCTCTAACTCATATTAGAATAGAAACAGGCAGATAAAGCTGGCATTCAGCCACTGTTTTTACATGGCATTTGCCCCATAATAATGTACCATAAAAAGATGTCACTTCAAATCTCAAATTGCAGAAAAATTTTGTAATGTCCTATTCTAATTATAATCTTCTACTTAGCTGGAAAGCTCTGTACTGAGATAATTGGCCTTTATTTCTTTATATACTCAATCTTTCAGCTTTGGATTTATAAGTACATTGCCATCAGTTATTTCAGTGTGGAGCTTTTAAGGGTACCTCTACATTGGAACCTTAGCTTGACTTAAGGAAGGTGAAGCTGACCTACAGACTCCTGTGGCCATGCTGGGCTTTTATTAAGTCGACTTAAGTGCTTCCTTAAGTTGACAATAACACTACCTCTTAAGTTTGACTTAACACTTAAGTCAACCTTATTAAGTTGACTTAAGCCAATGTAGACAGGTAAAACCCTTAAGTTGACCTAACTGGCCTCCAGGCCCCCTCCCAGAGTTTCTGGCCAACAGGAAGGGTTCTGGGCTCACTTGCAGTTTTAAAGGAGTGGCTGGGGGAGGAGGACACTTCTCTAGTGCAGTGTAGGACAGCTGTCCACAATGCACCACTCCTCTGTCGACCTAGCACCAGGCAGTGTGGACACAGGCAGTCGATAGAAGTTTTCAATATGAACTTTCTAAGTCAACTTAACAAGGGTGACTTTAAGTCAACTTAAAGTCGACCTTGTTAGGTTGACGTAACAGAGCCTCCAGTGTAGGCATACCCTAAGAGTGGAGGGTTGTAGCTAAGGTCCATTTTTTCTTGCAATGTCATGGCAGATTGGCTTCATCTTTTGATGTACAGCTCTGAGTTCCCTCTGTGCTCATTATGCTGCCACAGCCAGAGGCGGTGTTAGTAATTCAAAGCCCCAGGCAAACGTCGAGGATGGAGCCCCGCATTACATTTGCTCTCCCCACCAGGACCCCACCAGCCCCAAGGAGTTCCTGCCCCACCATCAGCCTTGAGTGGACCCCCAGCTTCTCTGCAGGCTCCCATCAACCTCTCCACCTCCATCAGACCCTCACCAGACTCTCAAGCCCCCACCAGCTACCAGTGGGCTCCCTGGCCACCACAGGGCTCTCCGGCCCTGCCGTAGGCTGCCACTGCAGAACTCCAACCCCACCACAGGCTACCACCACTGGCTCCCTGGTCCCACCATGGACCCCTGGCCCTGACACTGGGCTCCCTGGCCCCACTGCAAGCCCACCAGTCTCCCCATCCCCACCATGGACCCCAGCCCTTCTGTGGGCTTCCATGAGCTGTCACCGGCCTCTCTGGCCCCACTGGGGAGACCCCAAGAGCCCTCTGTGGGCCCCTACCAGCTTCCAGCCAGCTTCCCCTGTAGTTGTATGGGGCTCCTTCTCCTGCAGGGCCCTGGGCAGCTGCCCATGCTGTCCACCTTCTAAGACTGCCTATGGCTACAGCATTAGCATGTACTACTACTTCTGAATCCTTGTCATTGAACTGCAAGCATAATTGTTTAAATGACCTAGAATAGTTGCAGGCCTTCATGAGGTTTTGTGGCCTCCTATTCATTCCTGGGTATAATGACATTGTCAGTTTCCCCTTACCTCCTTGCTCTTTTTAGTGGCATTGTCACCATACTGGGAGGTTTGTCGGCATACCAAGAGAAGGTTTGTGAGCAACAGTTGGCAGTTACGGGATGGATACATATTCCTTGAGCCTCATCATTCTAGGGACCAAGGGTACAAATATCCTTCTCCCTGTAATTGTCCCTCAGTCTTTCTCTGTACCTCAACCGGAGCAGTCACAGATCCTATTGTTTAACTGGCACACAGTCACTAAAACATCTGATTGAATTTTCCCTCATTACTTACTATACCAGAATTCATAATGGGTTTACACACCAATCTTATATGCTGCTATCTTGCTTTTTAATTGTAGCACAAACCGTGGTGATTCATTAACCATACACACATCATGGCATTGTACTGGTTTCCTCTGAAATCTTGCTGTGATTAACTACAGACAGTGCAGTGCAATAGAGCAAAGAAAGACACTCACTGAAAAGTTTGAGAGACTGAGCAAATTTGCAGGACTTACGGGGCCTTCTCTAGGACTTGCAAATGTCTCATTATGAATGAATAGGCGACTCATAAGTTCTTAAAAAGAACCCCAGAATTTTTTGTGACTTCTGCTATGAGTCTTTCCAGTAAGCATTTTAAAGCCCCAAGAACTAGGCTGACCAGATAATCCTGAGTTTATGACAGTCCTGATACTTGGGGATTTGTTGTCTTTAAGTATCTATTATCCATCCCTTTTCCCTGTATTTCACACTTGCTATCTAGTCACCCTGTTAAGAACTCACATGGAGATCTGCTATTTCTTGCTTTTTCTGAATAATGTAGTTATTAATATGCATCATCATATTTGAATCTCAAACTTCTGCAACAAGATGCGCTACGTGCTGTACAATGGGCTGTGATAAACTGTGTTGATTAAGCTTAAATTCCTTTTTCAGCAGCTTTTTTTCTTTCCTAAAGTCCTAATCTGTACTAAATGGAGGAACAGTATTTTATATACTAACTCCTATTTTTGTGCTTACTATTACTTACAGATTCTTAAATGGATTGTGTAACTCCTTTATTTCGTAAATCTGAACTAGATCATGGCTATGTGTAGCTCAGTGGTTCCTAACCTGTGGTCTGGGGCCCCCTGGGGGGTCCACAAACGTATTGCAAGGGGTCTGTGAATACATCTGGCCCAGCTGCCGCTGGCCAACAGCAGACAGCCTGGCCCCAATCCAGCCTCAGCCGCTGCCAGCCAGTGATCCATGTTGGAGCAGACTCTAAATCAGGGTTGTCAAACTTTACAGCCTGAGGGGGCGGAACCGGCCTACCAGGGGCACTGATCTGGCCTGTGGAGCTGCTGCCTGGGCTGTGCTGGAAGCTGTCTGCAGCAGCAAACTCCAAAGACAGGCTCCCAGCACAGCAGGACTAGGTGTGCTTCTGATTTGCTCACATGATCCGAGTCAGAGCACAGGGGAACAAAGGAAGCGCTCCAGCCAACCCCGGCTCAGCTCTGCTGTGGTCTGACTCACAGTAGGCTAGGCCAGCTCTGGAAAGCCATTGCACAACCCCCTTACCCCCACTGTTCACAGGCAGTCAGTTAGCATGACAATTTGATTGACAGCACATTGCATGAATCACAAATAAAAAAAGAAAAAGTGGCTGGGACCCACATGGGAACAAGCCAATCAAAGGCCAGGTGGGACTGAGCCAACTAAAGGCCAGCATTCTGAATGACTGACAAAGAGTGGGCTGGGAGTGGGGGAAGCAAGAGCTCTGCCTATGCAGGGACTTTTGATGGCTTAAAAATGCCTCTCAAGTGTGGGGATTTTCCACATTCCAACCAATATAGTTATGACCTAATTGGCTAGTGTAGACCAGCCCTTAATAATTAAGCATGATCCTCCTTGCTGAAAACCATGCCCACTGTCCTTGATCTTTTCCCCCAAATGATTTCTTAAATAGCATCTAAGTATTTCTTCACATCAGAGTCAATTTTTGTGTTCATAGTTTCACTATAATATTGTCATTCTTCCATGTGCTTTCTGAACTGTAGAGTTCTTTTGTGAGCTGAGTGGGTTTATGAACATATCTACTAGATGCTAAAGGTGGGTGAGGTCTAATGTCTTTTATTGGACCAGCTTCTGTTGATGGGAGGCAAGCTTTTGAGCTACACAACACTCTTCTTCAGGTCTGGGAAAGGTACTAAAAGTATGTCTGCACTAACAAAATTAAGTTTTCTTAATTGGGTCGATCTACAACCAGTGCTGTAATTCTTCATATTGCCACTACCCTCCTGTTGTCAGTGTGCATCCTCACCAGGAACATTCGTGACAGCATAAGTGAGGGAGGTTTGGAGCATTGACAGACTGGAGTCCCACTGCCCCAGGGCACCAGTAGCCAGGAGCCACATTGCCTCAAGGCACTAATAGCTGGGGCTCCCAGCTGTCAAAGGCAGCAATGGGCAATATAAGCAACGTAACATCTACACATCCACTCTGTCAATCTTATTATATCACCTAAGCATTATGCCTTTCACAGAGCTGGAGGTATTTGGTCAGTCTAGCAGGAGTTAAAGCAGTGGGAGGAATATTATAGCTTAGATGCTTACATGGTTAGGTTGATGTAAGCTGTCTTATGTCAACCTACCTCTGTAGGGTAAACCAGGCCTCAGTGTTACCACTAATAAATAAGAGGAACATATTGTTTAGATTAAATTATTAACACGCATTTTAAGGGATCATTCAATGAGAAGTGGACTGTTATAGGTTTTGTAATGTGTCTTTATTAAGACAATGATCTTTAGTGCCTAGGAAAGTTATGAATTTAAGCTCCCAGGGTCATCTTTTTGAGGTGTTCTGCAGGTTTCCTTTGAGGACAACAATGAAGAGGTCACATGTGGAGTGACTGTCAGTGTTTGCCATGGGTAATATGGTGTTTTTGTCGTTCATCATTTTTCTGCTTGAGTTCATTCAGTATAAGTCTGGTTTCACTTATACAGCTTATTGGAGCATTTAGTACACTGGATGAGGATCACCACATTGTGGTAGGTATGTGTGAGATCCATGGATCTTGATGGGTGTATTGGGGAGTTATGGATCATGATAGCACTGGAGATATGGCTGCAGATTTTGCCTATATTTTTGTTAGGGTTTGGTGCCTCTTTAGAGTTGCTAAGTCCTGCCTGTGTGGAAGGTTGCCTCTGATGATGAGGTTGGCGAGTTGGGGTGGGGGGAAGGTATTTGAAGGCCAGAAGAGGGTTTTTCAAGAAAGATTTCTTTCACGATGTGATTGTCACTGAGGATGTGTTGTAATTGTTTAATAATACCTCATATGGGTTCTGGTATGAGGTAGTAGGTGTGTGGTCAGAGAAATGTGGGTTTCTATATAGAAGCAGGTTCTCTCAGGGTATTTGGGACGCCATCCTATGATGCTGTCTAGTTCTTTGATGGAGTGTCCTTGTTTTGTGAAGACAGTTTTAAGTGAGTTAAGGTGTGTATCCCAAACTTTTTCCTCTTAGCATAACCTGTGCCATTTAAAGACCCATCTGTAGATTACAAATTTCTTGATGTGGTTACTGGATCTATGAAAGTAAGTGTGATAATTGGTGGGTTTCTTGTATATCATTGTCTATAGGTTCCATTGCTGAAGTTGACTGCAGTGTCTAGTAAGTTGCTGCTAGTATGTGAGTGTTTTATAGCGAGATTGATGGGTGGGGGGTGGGTGTTGAATTTGTGGTGGAAATCTATGATCCAGTATGAATGAATATCAAGGACTCTTACAAACTGTCTTCAAATACTCAGATGCCCACCCCAGTGACATCACCAGATTCATCCATTTCATCCTCACTTATAACAATTTTACATTTAACAAACACTTTGTCCAAACTGCAGGATTGACCCTGGGTAATAGGATGACTCTCCAATATGCCAGTTTCTTCAGGGCAACATTGAGGAAGAGTTTCTGGACAAATGTACTGTACCATGAAACCAATGATATGGCTCAGATACATTGATGATATTTTCATCTTGGGGACAAACAACCTAAATTCCCTCACAGATTTACACCACAGCATTAACAACCACCACACTATTGTTTCTAGCCTTTGTCCTTGTCCTCAAAGGAAATTGCATAACCCCTTTGAAATATGAGCCTGGCAATTTAAATACATTCGGTAACTTTGGTAGACATTACAAATCATGGTCTTAATAAAGACACTGGATTTATGGTTTATTACAGCAATCTGTGATCTACTAACCCTCCTTTGTGTTGTGTGACTGCAGGGATGTTGACTGGTCACTTCACCTTGAACAATCCTTCAGAATATGTGTTAACCACTTAAACTAAACAATCTGTTCCATCTTGTATTTAGCTGTGATATTCTGAGGGCGTTTGCCAGCTCTGCAGAAGAGCAATGTAGCTTGAAAGCTTGTCTCTTTCACCAACAGAAGTGGGTTTATAAATAGAGCCTCACCCACCTTGGCTCTCCAGTATTGCGAAATGAAGACAGTTACAACACTAGAAACTGTAACAGATACTCTTCAGTTTATACTCCTGCTCCTTGTCTGTCTTCTTAATTTATCTCATTCTTTATACCCACTTAAGTCCAAGCCCACATTTACATGTAAAAACAAACTTTTATAAAATCCTTAGACAATAGAAAAGTTTCTGTAAATTAAGACCCCAGTTTAGTAAAGTTGTGAACATGTGTAGACTGTGCTGACATCCTGTTAATGTCAAATGTTTCCCATTGCCATAAATAAGATTTCACAATATGCTTAGTAGTAAGCACATACTTTAGTGCTGAAAGGCATGGCCATAAGCATTTGCTTAAATTCTCTCAGGAATTAAAGGCTAAAAATCCAATGAAAAGTGAAAGCAGTTGTCTTTGAATAGCTATTCCCTTGCACTGTTTGAAAAACAAATATTACAGCACTAAAAACTTGAAAGTGAAAGGGACAAGAACATGAAAACTACTTCACTGATTTTCATTACCCATGCTGAGAGAAATTGAAGACCAAAGAAACCGTAAAATATTCTTTGGAGTTAATTATTTAGGTCTTTATTAGTGACGAATAAAGAAATGTACTTCCAGCATGCGATCTTGGAGTATGTTCTTATAATGTTATATGAGTTCTGGGAGTCAATATTCACAATCAGTTGTGGTGTTAGCTGAAAACTTCCTCGTTTTTATTCTGCTATATCTGGAAACGTTTCAAGGTCTTGCTCAGAACAACTATGCCACTCAAGTTATCAGCAGGTGTTTCTGCTGGAATACATCAGTGGGAGTTTTATGGACTGGTTCCCCTTTGAGTACAAATAACAGCATTTTCAAAATATGGAATGCAGCCACAGAAACCAAAAGAATAATTCTGGCCAATCAGGGGCCTCTGCAAAAGAATCTGCAGAGAAGTGAAATGCCTGATGAGACAATATTATTTGACTTGCTTTTCTTCTGATGTTACCAATTTATTTTGGGCTCTGCAAACCACAGAAAGGTATTTGGAAATCCAAAATGCATTTTACTGATGTGGCAAGTGAAACTTCCTGGGTGTATTTCCCTGAGAAAGCCAAACAGCTATGCCATTATTTATTAAAATAGACTGTACTTCTGATTATTTTATTAGTTTGTCTTAGAGATTCATAGATTCCAAGATTAAAATTTAAGAACAGTTTTCTAGAAATGATGCTTGGCTTATTTCCACACTCGGTTAGTTTGAAAGTCTAAGATAAGATGATATTCTGTACATACCTTTGAAATTAATCTAGACTAGCCCATTCTGTGCTAGTGACACTTGCTCTTAGTGACTTTGGATAAATCATTCAGGCCAAAATTTTCAAGATCTCTGTGATTCTGGATATTTCTGTTTGTGGGCATCCTACTTAAGACACCTTGGACCTAATTTTCAGAGGCATTTTACAAATAGATCTGTGCAAATAAAGATGTTTTAGTTTACTGGCAGTTATGAAAAAATTTCAAAAATTACATGTTGACCTGAAAACAGGTTTGTTTTTTTTCCACCAATGTTTGATGTATCAAAAAGTGAAAAATGCTCAGTCCAAAGAAAATGATTTAGTCTTGGGTGTGTTTTAAACAAGGTTTTTAAAAAAGTTGAAGGAAACTTCTAGACTCTAAAATGTCATTTCAATCCCAAAATTGAAACGTTTTGTTTCAATGATGTTGAAATTAAATGCTTTTACTTTGGGGGGATTTTTTTGTCTTTGTTTTTACTGAAATAATTAACTGACATTGAGTTCAATTCAGGAATTTTTTTGTTTGACCCAAATCTACATTTTTCTAAAAGAAAAAAAGAAGTTTTGGCTGAAAAATTTAAGCCTGTAAACTGCTCTGATTTGCTGTTACTTTATGACCTGATCCTATGTTTTACACCCCCTTGCATTTAGTTTCATTCCTTTCTATAAGTTCACCCATCTTCGAAGCATCTGAGGAAGTGGGATCTTCTCCCACAAAAGCTCATGCAAAAAATAAATCTGTTAGTCTTAAAGTGCCACACAACTGCTTGTTGTTTTTTTACTGAAAAATTTAACTCAGCCTCAGCTGGGAGTGTCATACACTTCTGCACATGAAGCCAGAGGTGTGTCAAGTCAAACACTTAAAAAAAAATCAGAGGTCACTTTTGAAAATGTTAGTCATGATGACCACTCTCTGCTTCAGTTTACTCATTTGTAAAATGCGAAAAATAACAACACCCACCCTACAGTGTTGAGTAATGAGTGGGAAAATTAATTAGGATTGTTGTTGCAATAAACAAAGGCTTAAATTAGGGACCATTTTTAATTTAGTGATCATAGTAGTATTAGACATGATCTGTGTAGATCCTGTTTGTAGTAAACAAAAGGCAAATGGAAAAACTGATTCAATAAAATTGATGGAAGAGACATAGAGACTATAGAAATAAGAAAAGTTAAGAAGTGATTTCACTTATTTACAGCGAATAAAAATGTAAAGAACTGATAGGCCAAGGAACATATTTCCATATATGGTAGGGGAGAGATGACTGTGTAAAGGACATGTACCATAACTGTATTCAGTCTAGCTGGTCTACATAATATGCATGCACAAAACCTCAAAGAAACATGATGGAAATATCTTTTTTTCTTTCTTCTTTTACAAGTCTCTTTAATGCTAGATTTTTAGGGACCACAAGTAGCATGTGAACCATCATTTTTTGAAAAAATCCTACCCAGTAAACTGTAAAATTTCATAGAGCAGTGTGCGCAACATAAGTAGCTATGAAAATCCAGTAATAATTCTAGACAAGAGAATACAATGAAAAGTATAATTTCATTTGAAACAAAGCGTGCGTGCGTGCGTGCGTGTGTGTGAGAGAGAGAGAGAGATTTCAATGAAGAAGGAATGCTTTCTACCAGAAATTGATATCTGGGGCTCTATTATGCAGAAGTAACATACAGTGCAGCAGGGAGATGATTGTCCCTCTTGTACAACTCCTATTTAAATGCAGCTGGAATATTCCGTTTTGTTCTAGGCACCTAACTACTGAAAAAGTAGGTAGACAAAATGAAGGAAACTCTGAAGAGCACAAAAATGTTTTAGTAGTTGGAAGGCTGGATTTATTAAAAAAAAAAAAAAGGTTTATTTGGGGGAGGAAAATCCTCAAGTCTTTGAACTCAATCTATGACTATGATAAAAATGATGAACTGGAGTCTTGAGGGGGTTGGATGGAAGGAATCAAGAGTCAGAGAGATCAGAAGAAATGGCAGCTTTTACTAGGCATCTGGAATCAAGAAAGATATTACTTTGGAGGTGGCATAGACTGGGTTAGTGCTTGGTTTTAGCTTGTCCATCGCAAAATAAAGCTAGAGATTCTCTGCAGAGAAGGGAAAAAATTAAAATGATCTGACAAAGGTTTTGGATTTCTAATAAGTTGCTGGGCTAGATTAAGGGGCCTCAGGGCCCCAGGTTGCCCACTACTGTGGACCCCCTTGGCCAGGGACCCGGGCCTAGTCTTGCACCACAGTGGCCTGTGGGCAGGCAGGCCAGTGCTGGGGAGGTGCTGCGGCCAGAGGCCGCTCTCTACAGAGCTCTTGCCCTGGCCCCAGTTCAGCTGGTCTGCTCCTGGAGTGAAGTGAATATTCTCCAACTTGCTCATCTCTAACCCAGCTAGCCTGGGGGTGAGACTGGAGCATCGTGGAACTGTGCCTCTGGCCCAAGGGCCCCAGGCCCCCAGCACCAGTAGGAGCCCCTCGCACCACCCCCAGGCCCTTCTAACACTGTGCTGGTCCGAGCAGGGATGTGGGGGCTGGATCACACAGGCGCCTTAGGGGTTGAAGCCTGGGCTCCCCCTTTTGGAGGTACATTGATCCAGTCCTGACAACTTGATAACATGGAACAATATAAATTGCTTAGAATGCTATTTTTAAACCTAGAGTGACTCCTAACAAAAAAGACCTTATTGGCCACATTTTCAAAAAGAAGGGGGTTATAATAAACGTGTACGCTAAAAACCTGAGCTGTGTGTGCACACATGCTCAGGACATGTATCTATCTATTTGTACCTATTCCTGCATGTTGTTTTGAATCAATTTAGATGCTCACCTTATCTTTAAAAACTGTGCCTCAATGCTATGTTCTGCTGCCCTTTGTGTAGGTTCGCATCTATAGTGGTGAGTAGATGGCCCCGGGGGTTGTGTGATTGGTGAAGGAGGGGAAGAGGTTGAGAGGACAGAAAGAGAAGCAAGACTAAGAGAAAGAAGCAAGATGCTCAGGGAGTTTTTAACGGGAAGGATTATCAAGTAGGTAAGGAGCTAGCCTGGGACTCAGGAGAACCCATTAAGTCCTTGCTCTGCTGCGGACATCCTACATGATCTTTAGCAAGTCACTTAACCTCTCTGGGCATCATCATTAGTTCATCCATCTTGCATTAATATTGATCCACTGCTATAGTGTATGCAGCACTGAATAGCTAAACCCTTTGAACCATATTTCATCTTTTACAAGCAACATATTTCCCATGTTTTTAAAATAGATGAGTGGACAGTTGTACCCTATTTTGCTTTTTATCTGTGTGTGCATTTATTGTTTAACTGGATTCCAGATGCACGTTAGGTAAGTAAGAGGCCAAAGGTAATTTATATACATCATTCTGGAAGGCAGAAAATTATTCTTGTAGCCTATTCTTGTCTCCAGTTTTACACTTGTATTATTTTCTCAGTGTTCTGAAAAGAAAAACCAAGGGATGCCAAGCTAAAGCATAGGAATAATATCACTTAGGAGCAATGGCCAAGATCATCAAACAGGGCAGAGAAAACAGAGGGGATTTTTTTTTCTCCAAACCAGTGTTGTTAATTACACTACATTGCTCACCTTTGCAGTAACTTTTTCAAAGGAGAATTTTTTCCCCTTTCTTTCCTTATATAACAGTGGGATTTTTTTAAAGAGGTAAAATACCCTTTTCAGCATCATGGGCAACAGAATTCTCTTATTATGGGAAGACTGTCTCTGGATGCACGTGAACATCAAGATGGAATCAGATCTGCTTTACTAGTGTTAGGAAAAAGCAAGTAGTTTTCTTGACAAGTACCACATACTTGACCTTTCCCCTCTCTGCTCACAATTTCATTGTGAGCAGAAGATTGGCAAATGGTACAGGAACACTGAGAAAGATGAATTCTTTGAAATAGTTCAAGGAGAGGTAAGCAAGGGGAATCGGATGAAATTATGTAAGGAACATTTAAAGTGTATGGGCCAAATTCTGATGTGCTTCTTTCCTGAAGAACTCATATGTCTGGAAATGCACAGTGCAAGCATGTGCGCCATAGAAATAACTTCCCCAGATTGCTACAGAAGAATGTGCAAGTGTGGAAATGAGCATGTTACATTCAGTCACTGGTCAAGTGGCATTGAGTGGAGACCTCAAACTCTGCATGTTGGCTCCTTTGCAGCTGTCTCTTCCCTGCAATAGGCAGCCATAGCGGGGTCTCAGCAGGAAATGCTGGGGGCTATGTAAGCGTCTATATAAATAGGTAGATGCCTCTTCATGAATAGGTTCAAGCACACAAAATCCTTTCCCTTGGGGTTTGCTTATTTATTTGTTCTGTGCTGGGCCTAGTAACAGGAAGAACTTCCTAAATTATTCTTGGTCGCTAGTGATAGAATGTAGAATTCTGTAGGAGAACATCACAAAAGAAGTGGAGAGAGTCATGTGAAATAAGACCTGGCAGAGTACTGGAGCATAGCTGGTCAGCAACAATCTTGTACTGACTGGGAGATGGACTGGCTGGCCTGATTTGATCTTTTCAACCTCTAATTTCAACAAGTCTACAAACTGGAATGCAAGTCCCCAGTATTTTTCAGCTGCTATGAACAAGGAACTGAAATTATAGTTTTCCTGTGTACCATTTAAAAAGATATTGTAGCATGTCAAAATTATTTTGAGGACGTGAAGTTTATTTGCATGTAAGATTGGATGAAACATATGGCACAGTCAGTGTAGCTTAAATCCATATCTGCTTTGTAATTGTTGTATATTTAAAAAATAAGTGTTTCTCCCATCAGAGATGCTGAAAGTATTTATCTGGGTTTTAGCATTTAGCTCTTTCATTTGCTCCTGATGAGAAGCTGTGATCAATAACAATCATCATCAGAAGTTATTTTGCTTTTTCTGTTCTTTATGTGTTGCTGCCAATCATAGCATTTTTGGCTGCATTATAAACATGAGCTAACATCAATATCTATCAGGTGCCAAGAATGTGTTGTATGCAAGTGTGTACCAAGAGAGTAGCAGGTGTTCCCCTGGGTTTGTTGCCACCTGTGTGGTTTTTTTTCACAGTGCAGCCAGATTTTTAAAGCTGTCACTCACTGTTGGTTGAACATCAAACTATGCTTATTGGCTGACCATTTTCATTGCCAGGTATTGCATTTAGAGTTGTGGGAAACTGGTTAAGGTCATCTTAATGGCTGCTGATGAATGGTCCTCCTCTCTCCCTGCCACCAAATCAGCCTTGTCTTTAGAGTGATTGACAGGAGGGCCTGCTGCCAGTGGCACCAACATAAGGACCAGTCCTTGAAACAAGCTCTCATTGACTTAAGGTGCTTAAGGCTTAGTAGTTTCAAATCTCTTGCCAGCTCTGCTAGGACAAACACTAATTTTATTTGGATTTCACAGAGTGAATCTGAAGAATTTAATTTGTGAAGTTGCTGCATGAAAGCTAATATTGGTGGGAGACCAGATAAACTGAATTAATCCCTGGTGTAATGTCAGGAGAGTTATAATGGGGATGACCTGAATCTCTTTTACTGTGAGCTAAGCCTCTTTTATCTTTCCTCAGCAAGAGTCTGACTATGCACCCTCTCAAATCAATGGCTACATCCCTACTGAAGTCCGTGAACAGAGAGGATCAAGTACTAAGTTGTTACAAAAATGTACAAAGTCTCTGCCTGCTTCAAAGCATACCTTTCATTTACCAGCTATATTGTACTCGCATGCCAGTTTTATTTCCACACCACCATTTACTAAACTGTAGGTTAACTAACACTTTGTTCTTCTGTGAGAAAAGTGGTTTTTAAAAATGGTCATCGCTTTAGCAGTTAATTCTTTATGAACAAATATGTGAAATCACATTTGCTTTGAAGCTGGACAAATAACCAACTACAAACACTCAATGTAAGAACAAAGGAGTCCTGTGGCACTTCTAAAGACTTGTGCGATAAATAAATCAGTTACCTTTCGTGGAAGAAAATCCCACTTTGTTAGGTGCTTGAAAATGGGGAATTTATAGAATGGGAAGAAAATAAATGCAGGGAAGTATAAGTCATAGGATCAGGTCAGACTTACAGCAAATCAAACCTTAAGCAGATACTCACGAGCAACTACAGACCACACAACAGAACCATAAAACCAGGCGCACATCCCTGCAACAAATCATGTGGCCAACTTTGCCTACATATCTGCACGAAAGACATCATCAAAGGAGCTTATCAAACCAGCTACTCTATCAAGAGCTTATTGACCTCCTCATCCACCAATGTGATTTCTGCCGTCATAAACCAGAAATGCCCCCCTCTCGCCTTATTTAGTGGACAAACAGGATGGTCTCTGCAAAAAAAAAAAAAAAAAAAAAAAAAACATAGAAATAAATCTATCAGCAATAACATTAAAAAACCAGTGGGAGAACACTTAAATCTTCCTGATCACTCCCATTTTGTTAATAGCTATGCTCAGACAAATGTATAACCAACTGAAGCTTTAAAGAGTAATTGCAGAATTGGAATTCATATGCATAGTTGACCCAGTTGCCTTAGGGTTAATTAGGGACTGTGGATTTTTTTCTTATTACAACAGGTGATTTTCCTTTATATGCTGTTCTCCAGTGTTTGAATCTAAACAATTGCTTGATTTGCTATAACAGTCTAACGTTACTCAGGTTGTGCAAAATTCACATCCAAAGTGGTGTGGTTTATACAGCGTTAATCTCTTGCTATGTCAACAGGTGAGCTTCTCCCCTTGGTGTAGCTACTGCTTCTTGGGGGGATGGATTAACTCTGCCAGCAGGAGAAGCTCTCACACTGACTTAGTAACATCTTCACTAAAGCACTACAGTACTAAATTAACGCTAAAAAATGAAAATCTTGCTTTTAAAAGTGAAAAGTAACACTTTTAATTTTTTTCCTTTATTACCATTTTAAGAGACTCCACCATCCTGCTTTTCCTGGAGAAATGTTTTTTGTTTGTTTTTTGAAAGCAAGCAAGCATTTTCCCCACATTTAAACCGAGAAACAGGGCCAGATTAATGCAGGGACTATAAGGGCTGAAGCTCTGGGCTCTAACATAAAGGGGGAGTGTGCAGGTTCCTGCTCCTAAAACCATTACCTGATCTGACTCCCTGCCAACCTGCTCAGTGCTGATGGGGCTTGGGGGAGTGCTGGGAGGGCCCCTGCCCTGCCAGAAATGGGGAGGAATGGGGCTAGAGGCCAGGCTCCATGCTCCTACTCCACCCTTGGCTAACTGTTCCGCCTGCAGAAGCAGGGTAGGGCATGCCAGCACTTTTTCGCTCTGCCCAGAAGATGGGACCAGCTGGAGCATGGTGCGGCCTCCACTCTGGCATGGCCTTCCAGGGCCTATGGTCCCTGGGGGCTGCACCTGGGGCCATGCCCAAGCCAACTGGACCCACCCCCTGAGAGCAGAATGTCTGGAGTGGAGCCAGGGTGGGAGCATCCTCTGGATCCAAGGCTCCTCTATCCCAGAGATGGCCTGCCTGCAGGGCACCATACTTCGGTGGCGGGCGCCCCACAGTGGGCAGGGGGGCGTAGACCTCCAGTCTTAATTATCTAGTCCTGCTGCAAAATGTTTAAAATACTGGAAAAATGTGTATTTTCTCAAAATGTGCCATTTAAGAAAAATCAAAAAAATGAGAAATTTGGTTGAATTTTTGTGCACTTGTCTAACAATATTTAAATGATTTTGCTTGGATGTATCACAAATGGAATTTAGTCAAATGACTTTGGGAGGAGAAAAAGAATTGAAAAAGTTATATAGGTAGATGTGAACTTTCTTGAGATGCTTGAAAAGATTTCTCAGTGTAGAAGAAAGTGTAACTGATAGTCAAGATCAGTGAGACGAGGTGGGTGAGGTAATATCTCTTATTGGACCATCTTCTGTTGATGAGATAGACAGGCTTTCTTGCACATAAGCACTCTTCTTCAGGTCTTGGAAAGGTACTCCAAGCATCACAGCTAAATGCAAGATGAAGCAGATTGTTTAGCATAGGTAGTTAGTAAATATTGTTAAGGACCATTTGAAGTAGAGTGCTCTGTTAATACTTCTGCAGTCATAAGACAAAAAGGGGGATATTGGGTTATGGATTGTGTAAAGAGCCGTAAATCCAGTGTCTCTGTCCAGGCCAGGATATTTAGTATCTAAAGAGTTATGAATTTAAGCTTCCAGGCTCATCTTTTGAAAATGTTTTTCAGATTATCCGATGATTCAATCCTCTTCCTCAAAGGAAAAGAATGATCGCTTTGTGAAAAGCATTCACCTACAGATGATATGGTGGCTTTGTTTTTTTTAGCATTTTTCTGTATGAGTTAATTCAAGAGAGTAGTGATTATCTGATCTCATCTACTAGGTGCTGTAGGAGCATTTTATTGCACTGGATGAGATCCACCACATGTTGTAATAGGCATGTGTATATCCATGGATTGTGAAAGATGTGCTGGGGAGGTGCTGATCATTGTAGCAGGGGAGATTTGTCTTCAGGTTTTGCCTCTGTTCTGGCAGGGTCAGATGCTGCTTTGAGTTGGTGCATCATCTGTGAGCAGCTTGCTTATGTTGATGAGCTTGGAGGGGTTGGCCATTGTTTGAAAACCAAAAGTATGGATTTAGGTAAAAATTTATATTCAGAAGGGGTTCAAATAAGATTTGCAGTTCTTTGGTACCCCCTGGGAGTTCCCAGAGGGGTAGCTGAGTTAGTCTGTGTACAGCAAAAACAACGAGAGTCCTGTGGTACCTCATAGACTAACAGATTTCTTCAGGCATAAGATTTTGTGGGTTCCAACCCACTTTGTCAGATGCATGAAATGAAAACTACAGTTGAGAGGTATTTATACACACATGCCAGGGTGGAGGGGGGCAAATGTTAACAAAATCAGTTCAGAGAGCAGATGTGGCCAATTCACATCAGTTGATCAAAGGGAGGGAATGTGTGAACAGATGAATCATTTTTTGTAGTGTGCTAACCATTCCAAGTCCCCATTCAGACCCAGGCGGATTGTGTCAAACTTGCAGATTAGCTCCAACTCTGCAGCTTCAAACCTGTGGGTTTCAGTGTGGGGTAGTAGGTGACAACTATGGGCATGCAGTCAAAGGAGGCTTTATCTATGCGTTGAAGCAAGTCCTCTCAGGATATTTAAATGGCCTTTTCAATGATGCAATCTACTTCTTTGATGGAGTGTCCTTGTTTGATTAAGGGACTTTTGAGTGTGGTAAGGTGTATGTCTTGGACTTCCTCCTTGGAGCATATTCTGTGGTAGCTGAGTGCCTGTCTGGAGATCAGGGGTAGGCAACCCCTGGCACAAGTGCCGAAAGTGGCACCTGAGCCCCTTCAGAGCGGCACATGGCATCCTCTGTAGTACCACAGAAATTGCCACTCATGCTACTAAAAGTGACTCTGGGCAGCTTCCTTAGGGTGGATCTGGGACACAGGGGGTTCATCCCATGCCTATGCCTCTGTGTGACACAGAAAAAAGGAGCCCGGAATGGCTCCTCTCTGTAGTGTGATGCTCCCCAAAGGAGCCACTTCGAGCAGCTTCTTTCTGCAGCATGCCCGGGAATCCCTGAAAGGAGCTGTTTCTTTTTGCGGCATGCCTGGGGTCCTCAGTCCCCAGGCACACTGCCAAGTTGAGCCACTCTGGGTGACTTCTTTCCATGGCATGCCTGAAAAGCTCTATCATTCCAGCCATGGGTCGCTGCTGAATTTTCAGGCAGCCGCCACATTTTTTCAGCAGAGCGGGCCATTGGCACCAGCTGATGGTCAGAGAGGAAGGACTGGCACAGGGGTCAGCAAAGGTTGCTGACCCCTGCTGTAGATGAATTGCTACCTTGTAGTAAACTCTAACTCCAAACTGAAACTAAAAATGCTATGACAGCTGAGATGTTAAACAGGTCACTCTGCCTGGAATGGTCCATTACCTATTTGTTAACTATTTACCCTAAACAATCTGCTCCATCTTCATTTAGCTGTGATGATCAGAGTACCTTTCACAGACCTGAAGAAGAGCTCTTTGTGGCTTGAAAGCTTGTCTCTATCAGTAGAAGTTGGTCCAAGGTACTCTCTCACCCACCTTGTTTGTGTACAAACCAATGCACTGTGCAAAAGTGCAAGTGAGAGTGTCTGTTTAATAAAGAGTGGTTCTGTATCATTTAGTGATCATATTTGCATTTGTTTAAAAAAAAAAATCTAGTTCCACCCCAGGGTAGTCTGTTTGCAGTCTTTAGCCTTGAGAAATCTTCTCATATTATAAAAGAGGTGGATCTATGCTTCTCTTTGCTCTAGTTTTGAGAGGTTAAATTTGGATGGCTTTATTGTGTTCATAAAGCTTTCTCTGTCCTGACCTCAGAAGGTCTTTTGTGTAATTAAAATGTGAACAGCTGTTTTATCATTGGACACCAATTTATTTCTAGGAGCATATTACATATATCAGTGTTTAATGTCTAAAGTGCAAACAGAATGAAAAACACAGTTGTTTTGTGGTTACGCCTAAATTACCTTTCTATATTGTATATTAATTACTTTTCTTTCCAGTTTTTCACACTGTTTGCCCAGGATTGTATAGGCAATTTGTATGATTTGCTATTTCACATCAGAAGTACTTGCGTGGATATGGTCGGGGGATAGCATTAGGGTCAAAATGGAAAATTAGTAAACCATACAGAATGAAATTAAAAAGACCTGACATCAAGTTTGCATTTGTATGTGTATGTGTTTCAAGGTAATCTAAGATAGCAGGTATCATGTTGAACATACTTTTCTTCAAGCGTAAATGATAGTGTTCATAATAAAAGTTATTAATGTGTTTCATGGATGGTGGATAGATATTTATTTACAGAATGTGACCACTTGCCTAAGAATAGGCTGTGACACCTCCAATTAATTAATCTGTAAGTAACTCATCAGTATTGAAATGAAAAGGCCATTCACAGCATTATCTGCTGCCTAATTTATTCATTTTAAAAGCATCCAACAAGATAGTAGCTAAGCACTTAGTAAAGAAATACAAAAGTAATGAATTAGTTAAACTGATCTACCATAGGTAATGTTTAAAACTACAGCCCTTCTTTCAAGAACAATATAAACAAACATTGGACAAAAGCTAAATGAGTTCAGAATATCTTACAATGTTGTTAGATTGGAGCTTTGGTTGACTGCCAGTGGAACAAATGCCTTCAAGTGGAGAAAGCCCATTGCTTGTTATGCAGTATTTGGAAGTCTTCTAACATGTTAATTGCTGTGACAGTACACAGTGATTTAACTGGGTTCCACACCACTCAGGTCTTTAGAAATCATTGCCAATACTTTGAATTGCCGCCAGAAGTGAAAAGGAAGCCAGAGCAAAGTCTTAAATTTGTATGATTTGCTATTTCACAAAATAGGCACGTGGTGTCTCATCTCCTTTGGAAGACTCTGAATGAACAGAAAGTATTCGAAGTTCTAAAAGGGCAGCCTTGGTAGTCTAGTTCAGTAAGACAAACAAGGAGTCCTGTGGCACTTAAAGACTAACAAATTTATTTACGGCATAAGCTTTCATGGAAGAAAATCCCACTGCATCAGACACTTTGAAGATGAGGGAACTTACAGATTGAAGGAAATAAATGCAGGGGAGTGTAAGTCATGGGAACAGCTCACACTGTAACAGCAAATCAAAACAGTTGTAAAGATTCAAACACTGGGGAACATCAAACAGAGGAGGATGGGGTCAAATCACCTGTTGTAATGAGAGAAAAACTCGATATCCCTATTAAGTCCTGAGGCAGTGCAACCAAATTTGCAAATAAATTTTAAGTATTCTAGTAATATAGCCTTGAAGTGATAGGCATGGATGACTAACCCTACATCACTCAGCACCAATTTTCTCCTTTCATATTCCCCCAATTCCTTTCATTCTGACAGTGACTCCAACCTTTACTTCTCTTTTTATTGCCCACTAACACATCTGCACCATCTTCCATATTACACCCTTGCTACCATGCCTCTGAACTTCAACCATATTCATGAGAAGACAGTCACTAGTAAATCAGATTTCTGTGTTGCACAGTGCCCTTTTGTCATCCCAACAAGAGCTGTAAATGTAGTATGATGAATTGTGTATTTGGGAAACACCTGTGGTAACTGGATGATGTAATGTGAACTATGGGGCTATGCTAATTCCAGTGTTAATCTTTCAGGCTGAGGCTGTGAATGACCAGCCTCCAACTGGGCTGAGTACTCATGCACCTGATTGTTTAAAAATGTGCTTTCCTCAAATAAATGTGACTCCTCCATGCTTGTTAATTTCTATGCACAGGAAATATTGGTTTGTAATGCTTTACAGGAGTCTGTTTTATTTTGGAGCTGTCCAAAGTGCCATGGAGTGGCAGGCACTTTGAGTGAATTCATAAAACTACTAGATATTCAAACATTCATGAATTGTTAGTGTCAAATGTATTAGAGCCTTAGGGTGGCAGTAATTGATGTTATCTCCAGATATTTTCCATAACTATAGACTTTATTCTAGGGCTGCTCCATGTATGAAAACAGAGGGCTAAAGGAAAGTTGGAATTTGTTTCGGACATCATAGGAGTCACAAAAGTACATAGGTGGCTTTTCTTCAGGTAAATGCTGTGCTTTTATTCATGGCCCATACAACATTGAGCTTTGTATAGTTTGAGAAAAATACTGCATCCTGGTTGGGAGCCGGAAAGTAATTCAACTGACTAATTCCCTATGAGGTAAATTCATTGGGGTTAGTTAAAATGGATTTGTTTTCTTCCAAAATGTACTTCACCATGCTAGTTAGCTTTTTACAGCACTCTGCTTTTACTCTAATCCATTAATTTTGCAGTTTAATGTAGAAACTCAGTATCTGCATCAGTTTGCAAGAACTTAATTGACTCCATTTATTGGTAGCACTGAAGATTCTTACCCTTTGATTTGTTTTCATGATCGTTTATCATAGCTTTTGCCAAGATAATTTTTTTTAAAGCCACAATATAGTTTCAGTGTACACCTTCTAAAGTGAAAAAAAAAGTTTAGAATTAAAAATACAACAAAAATAGTTTAGTTGATTTTCATGTTTTCTTTAAGCCAGTCACACTTCTAATTCAGTCTATCAGAATAGAAATGGTGCGTATGTGCATGTGCGTGTGTGCAAGAGAGAGAGAGAGAAATGAATTAATACTTGATGAAAAATCTGATCTATCTGGGCATTGCCAAATAGGCTGCAAAGTAGACAAAAAACAGAAGAACATAAGCAATAAAGCTCTTCCTGTATTACTGCTGTTCCTCCTTCCATTTTTTTCTGTTTTCGGCTGATGCTTAACCTTTAGTTTACACTGAAAAGTGACCACTGCACAGAATCAAATCATAATGCAGAGATGCATCTTTACCCTGAGAAACCTTTGCATCAGTGATGTTATTTGCCTTTGTAAACTCACTGGAGACTGGCTTAGATAAGTTATTGGAGTGATCAGTAACATGTCCGCAGACCTAATTCAAGACAGAGTCTGGTGGCACTTTTAAAGACTAACAAATTTATTTATCGCATGAGCTTTCATGGAAGAGAATCTTACTTCATCAGCTGCTATACAATAAATAAATGTGTTATTTTTTAAAAATGCGGCAAGACTCCTTGTTTGTTTTGCTGGACTAGACTAACACAGCTACCCTTTTGGAATTAAAGAAACTGCATTGAATTGATGTTCTCTTTCAATCATTCATGGTTTTAAGGATCTGATGGCTTTTTCTATTTCATTTTCTTTTTACTTTTTTGTTTGTTTGAGAGATTATACCTTTTACCTCCATTAAGAAAAAAAACAAATGTTCTATTTCACATTTTTTTCAAGCACTATACTTCAGGACTTCCTCCCTCCTACTGAAGTTAGGTTGCAGAGGTAGGAGCCCTGCAGACCAGAAGAGGTCTGTGGAGCTGCATGAATAGCTGTAGCCAGGGTTAAAGAAGAACACAGGGAGCTCTTATTAGCATAAAGACATGAAGATTTTAATCTCCATATTTCATCTAGCCTAGTCCTGCAAAATGTTCTCATTTGCATGCCTTTCAGCTGTCTGACATGATTCCAGGAGTTGGGGCTTCAGGAAAGATTCCCAGTATAGCAGGATTTCACAATAAAATGTCAGGAATTGCAGTGTTTGCCAACGCTGTTTTTTTTTTTTAAATATGAGTCTCTTGATATTTAGTGGGGTCTTTTGCTTGTTTTTTAAATGCTGGCTCCTTGGGTCAAGTGACCGTGAGAATCTCTGCTTTTTAAAGGAAGTTTGACTCTCTTGACTGGATAGAAAACCTGTAAATGTGGACTCAAAAGCAAGAAGGCAAACAAGAACTCCAAATGTATTCTGAAATATTTGGTGATTTTAGGTCATCCTGAAGAACTAGCAATACTGACATTGAAACACCGACAACTCTGCTGTTAACAGGAAGAGAGGAAACAAAGCAGGAACTTTCTTTGGTTTTATCTGTTTTCTTCTTGTTTGTTTTCAGTGTCTAATTGGTCTTCTGCACTACGTACCTCCAACATCTCTGAAGTCTTTAGAACAAGATATGTTTTTAAGTAGTCTGTGGCAAAAAAAGCACTAGAAAAATTTTCAAACTTTGATTAATACTCTTCCTCCCCATCTATCATCTTTAAAACAGCTTGTCTAAGAATCTAAAATTTCATTAAAAATAATTGTGCTCTTGGTCACAACCCACATATGCCACATTTCAGGTTGAAAGAGTCTTAATTGGGGATTTTGTAACATTTGGTTTATGATGGAGTGGATTTTGCTGTTCTCTTATTCAGATATTTCCTTTTGCTGGATTGTTTTTCTGTACTTCTGTATGTTAATGTGGTATGCATTTATGGGGGTCAGATTTAAAACCTTGTGAAGTGACTTTAGTTGTTCATGATCACTAAAAGTTCTACACCTTTATTTGGAATCCAAGCAAGAACTCTTCTAAGCAATAGCCTGTATTAGGAATGTCCTGTGGTAAAAGAACAAAATCATCTGACTTTCATAATCAGCAAGTATAAATAGCACAAAATAAGAGCCCTTTGAAACAAGCACACAGAAAAATCTCAACAGTTTTCAAGTAATAGGGTTCTTCTGAGCTGGATTAACTGGTGTGGAGCAATCTGATTGCCAGCTGGGTTCCTGCCCTGGCTGGCAAAACTAGCAATATTTTTTATCCTGTTTTCTTGCCAGCAAGGGACACTTCACAGTTTGATCAAGGACAATTTGCCCTCCATCAATATTTTTCTTTTTTTTTCATCTACTTTTTAAAAAGTGCCATGTTCTTCAAACTTGTCCTGGGCTGACTGGCAACTGGCTTGATAGCAGTAATTTATATTTAGCCCTCCCAGGTTCTGGATGCAAAAGCATGATCATTGAAGGAGTTTTTGGTCATACCCCACATGTATCATATGGCTGTTGGGGAGATAAGTTTGAAGTACCTGTGCAAATATGCTTCAGTTAGATGGACATTCTGAATTCTGGTGGCTCAGTGTTGCAGCACAGGAGTTGTCACAGAATTTGCAGAGCCAGAAGGCAGCCATAAAAATGTCATATTTTCTTCCCACCTGAAACATATTGATATTAAATATAAATAATACATTGGCCCTAAGCCTCTTAGATATTTGGATTTCAGCATTAACAGCAAAGTGATTTCATTCAGTAGCAGTCTGCTTATTTATTTTGTCAGTCCTGTAGCCAACTTGCTATAACCCACACAGCAAATGCTCTTGTTATGTTTGCTTCCATCACTCCTGAATTATTACAGTCTATTTACAAAGTGCCTGATAATTGTAATTGCTTCATGAACAATTTGAGTTGAAGCATCTACATCCTTTTCTTCCTTATTATGTAATGGTCAGTTCTAGATCACCAAATCAGCAAGAGAAAGTAGATGAGACATTTATAGCTCATATAACAGAACTATCCAAAACATGAGACCAGGTAGTAATGGGGCACTTTAAACTATCAAAACATCTGTTGAAAAAGTAATATAAAAGTAACATAGCAAAATACAAAATTTCCAATACATTCAAACTTGTTAAATTCAAACTAAGGGTTAATCCTCATCCACACTGTCCTTAGTTCAAACTAAGGATCAAACTAATGGCTTAGTTTGAACTTGCTGGCAGGTTTTACTAATTTGAACTAAGCTTTCATTAGTTTGAATTAAGGAATTCCTTAATTTGAACTAAGGAAAGCCTAGTAGAGACAGGTATTAAGTTAGTTCAAATTAAGCCTCCTTAATTCAAACTAACTTGCAAGTGTACACATACCCATAGAGTTTAGCCAGGCCAAATTTCACATTAAAGGTAATGTGCCTTTCTGTACAGTATGCAGCCAGGCTGTAGATTACAAATAGCAATTCTTTTAATTTATTTGACATCATGATAGGTGCTATTGGTAGGCTTTGAACTAGCTTAAAATTGTAAATATACCAATAAAGCATGTTTAACTGATAACTCTCTATATAGTAGAGGTTAGGGAAACTAAGTTCAGCATTTCATTTTAATTGTAGAAAAATGTGGATTTTTAGGGATATTTTTAATCTGAGAATTTTGTTTCTTTTTAATCAGGAAAACTAGGATCCATGGTTATAAGGAATAGCCAATATAGATTTGTCAAGAAGTCATGCCACAGCAACCTAATTTTCTTCTTTGGCAAGGTTACAGGTCTAGTGGATAGAGAGGAAACAATAAGTTTGATTATATCTTGATTTTAGCAAGGCTTTTGAACCAGTCTTACATGATATTCTCATAAGAAACTACACAAATGAGGTCTAGATGAATTCTTGATAAAGCAGGTGCACAACTGTCCATATTCAGAATAGTTATCAATGGTTCACTGTCAAACTGAAAGAACACATCTAATGAGGTCACTGCTAGTCAATATTTTCACTAATGACAGATAACAGTGTAGAGAGTATGCCTATACAATTTGCAGATGATACCAAGCTGGGAGTGACTACATTTTGGAAGACAGGATTAGAATTAAAAAGCATCCTGACAAACTGGAGAATAGGTCTGAATCAGTTAAGACCTGTTCAAAGTACTTCAGATAAGAATTAAAAAAATCAAATGCAGAACTACAAAAAGGGGAATAAGTGGCTAAGTGGTAGTACTACTGAAAAGGAACGATAGGTTATAGTGGATCACAAAGTGCATGCGAATCAACAATGTAACAAAAGCTAATATTCTGGAGTGTATTAACAGGAGTGTCTTATGTAAGAGAGGGAAGTATTTGATCTGTTCTACTTGGGTACTGGTTGGGATTCAGATGGACCACACCAGTCTTGTCAGTTCTGGGGGTGATGGGGGAGGGCACACTTTAGGAAAGATGTGGATAAATTCAAGATGGTATAGCAACAAAAATGGTGATAGGTTTAGAAAACCTGACTGATGAGGGGAAAAAAATAGGGCGTGATTAGTCTGAGGAAAAAGACGACTTGGAGTGGGCGATCTGTTAAGGCTTCAAGGGCTGTTATAAACAGGACTGTGCTCACCTGTTCTTCGTGTCCACTAAGGTAGGACAAGAAATAATGGGCTTAATCTGCAGCAAGAGAGATCTACGCTAAACATTAAGAAAACCTTTCTAACTGTAAGGGAGGTAAGCTCTGGAACAGGCTTCCAAGAGAGATTGTGGGATCCCTGTTGTTGGAAGTTTTTAAGAACAAGTTTGACAAACACCTGTCAAGGATGGTCTAAATTTACTTAATCCTTCCACTATGCAGGGAGCTGGCCTTGATGACTTCCTGACGTCAGTTCCAGCCCTACACTTCTGTGATTCTATGAGCAATGGGGTTGTGTGACCCACTGAAATGGCACTGCAACACGAATGTTGCCGTTCTCCTAGGCTAGTGAAGATAAACTAACAAATTATTCATGCTGGTATATCTGCCTTTAGTGTGTTATATGGTCACAGGCAAAGTGGTTGAGGTTAAAAAAATAATTTTTGAATTCGATGCCACTAAAAGAGGCAAAAATCCATCATTTACAGCCCTGTAGGGATAAATCTAGCACAGTTTTAATATGTGTTATCACATTGGAGGATGGTGTATTATAGCGATGGAATTTGTATCCTCTACTGATAACCACTTTAAACATTCTCTTTGGTCAGCATTTAAAAACATTGAGTTTCTAATGCAAAAATGAGTTAATGTATTCTAACATATTTATTTATGAAATAAAGACAATATAAATAACAGCTCAATAAAACTGAATATATTTGGTGAGATGATATAACTTAAAGAAGGGAATTTTAAAAATATTTCCTCTAAGCAGAAAAGAGTTAAACGCAAGACAGTGATGTGTTGATAACTAATATTAACCAAGGCTTTTTTGCAGTGAGATTTGAAGATGTCTTCAAGAAAATGGAAGTGCTAGCTAAGATTTCTGGGAAAGCAGGCATTTAATACACTAAATTATCTTTTATTATTTGCCCATGACAGGAAAAGTCAAAGTGAAGGGATATTCTGTTTCATACTGTAGTTACCGTAAGAGTAAAAATGTCTTGTTCATGATGATTTTTCCTTAGAAAATAAAAATTTCCAGCTAAATATTCATTTAAAACAACAGTCCAGTCTGCTAATTTAATGTATTAGTATGGTATTTTGGAGGTACAAAAAGCTTCATATTGCAGAGATAATATGAAAAGACCATGTTTGTTGTTTACCTCACTGATTGGCAACATGAATTGTATTTTAAGTTAGCATGTTTAAAGTATGACCAGCTGGAAAAACAGACGTATAGTTTATAATCTGGTTTTAACTGTGAGCCTCTTAGTTCTAACAAAAGCATTAGCACTTCATGCACAGAAAGGCAGTGAAGTGTATCCACTTAAATTATTCATTGTGCAAAACGTATTTTTCTAGCCAGAAGTCTGTTTTCTTTAATTCCTCTAGGTATTTTTAACAGGCATTCTATAATCCACTTTGAAAAACTTTAGAAGAGGCCTACCGAAATGAGTAAATGATGATCTCCTTGATATAAGGTTGGGTGTATTGGGTTTTGGATCATTCTATAAAGTGTAATAGAGAATTCTATCCCTTCTATAGAATTGTCTGGCATGGTCTAAACACTTATGGGTAAATATTATTCCCTATCAAATGCTATATAAATCCTTAGAATAATTTCTGTAAAGGTTTGATATTTTTATAGAAGTCTCTTGCTAAGCCCTGTTAAATTATAAAGGCTTGTTTCACAACAGTATAAGCCACAAATTAGCCCAGGACATCACTAAGAATTTCAATGTGTATCTACTATGAGGGGTTATATTTCAATATTTGATTGATGAGTAGCTGAAATAGACTTTCATATATTAATATCTCAGTTAAAAAGATATATTTACAGTACAATATGGCATACATTTTTAGATTAGCATTGATACTTTCAAGCCACTTTCAAGGGGCCAAATTCTGCTCCATTACAGAGCAGAATCTATATAAGTCTGAAATAATATAGGTTGCGAATGGAGCTGTGCAAAAATTGATTTTTTTTTTGTTTCACTGGCAGTTTTGAAACATTGAAAAAATTGTTTTCACAAACAAAACCTTCTGTAAGAAGTCATTTTGATTGGAGTCATTTTTAACAAAAGCAAAGGAAATATGGAAATCAAGGGCTAGATTTACCGGAGGACTTAGGCACCATTCACAGAACTGTTGCTGCCTGAAACTATATCCAGTAGCTCATTGGATCAGGCGTCCTACCCAAGATATGGAAGATCTAGGTTTGAATTCCTGTTCTGAAACTGTGACTTGAACTCAGGGCTCTACTCCCAACCACCAGGCTATATAGGGTGCTCGGCATGGGGGACTCTGTGTCTCCCATTGAAGCTGTTCCAGTTTGCATAAATAAATAGTCATTGGGCCAAGAGACTGTGAATGAGTCTATAGTCTGATGGTTATGGTGTTCATCGAGGAGTGGGGAGATCAAGTCCCTTCTTCAAAGTGAGGATTCAAACCTCGTTCTTATACGTCCTAAGTGAGTTCCCCCACAACTGGGCTGTTAAGCATAAGAGAACCATCACCACCTCTCCCTTCTCTGTCTTCGTGGGTGTAGGGTGAGTCTCTTTCTGAATCTGGTACCCCAAACGGAACTGTCTCCTTTTGGAAATATTGAAATGAACTCTTTTTCTGATATTTATTTTTCCCTGACTGATACAATTTGCCGACATTGACATAAATTTCATGACTTGTTTTGGTCAAGCTGTTTTTTGGCAGAGAAAAGAAGTTTTAAATGAAAAACTTTGCCTTGCTCCAGTGGGGATGCAGGTTAATAGGTAAGTAGGAGTGAAGATGTGAATGGCTCTGGCTATGAGAAGGAGGAAGAATTTAATACAGAAGAAGAGGAGAAACCAGTACATGGTTTTAAGGAGAGGAAATATATAATTTTTAAACAGTACAAGAGAAATGTGCTCTTTAGTGCTGTATATTAGACTGAAGATGAGGAAAAGTAGATCTTTATACTTGTATTGTTTAATGTTTATATTACCATGGCAACCAGAGGCCCCAGTTTGGACCAGGTTTCTATTGTATAAGATTGTGATGTACAAGCAAATAGGAAGATACATACCTTGCCTGTAGGAGTATACAATCTAAACAGCTTAAGAGCTGGTCTACACTGCTGGTGGCAGCTGACAGGAGATACTAAAGCTATGTAGCATAGCTTGTGTATCTCCTGTTGATGTACTTATGTTGGCTTATTGTAGTGTCTTCATGGTACTGTATGGATGGGAGATGCCTGTCTGTTGATGCAGCCTTACTCCTTTTAGGGGAAAATAGATTAATAGCATTGACCAGAGAACCCTATCTCCCATTGATTGAGCAGGTCTTTGTGACCTGCTCAGTCAATCCTGCTACACTGATTGCTATGTAGCCCACAGTGTAGGAAAACCCTCAGTATTTAGAATTTTTATGAATTCAGTGAAACATAGGAAATGACACCTAGCTGTTAAACTGTCCATTTGCTAAACCGATGCTTCAGTTCAGTTAGATGCAAACAGTTTCTTATGCTGTGGACTTGTGGCGATCTGACAACCATCAAACCAAAAAATGTGCTTGGTCCTGAACGCATTAAAAATAGAAGTGTTTGGACCTTAATGCAGAGGACTCTGCTACATGAAAGTTAAACAGTAAGAAGGAATGGATTGTACCAAACTGCACTTAATAATGGGTAGCTTAAAGATAGCTATTAGGAATACAACTTTTAGGACACTGGTATAAAACTTCACCTTACTTCCATTTTATTCAAATCTTTATGCTTTATGGCATATGGGTCCTCCTGGACTTCTTAAAAGGGAATAAGCATTATACAGGATCTACTTTTTTGGTAGTCAAGAAAAATCTCCTTTGTATAATCAAATTTATAATGTTATGTAAATAATATACAATTTCCCACTAAAATTAGAGTTCAGGAACTGTCGGCAAATTATCTCTGCCCTTGAAAGTTCATGGTGTTAAAGCTGTGCTGAATTCTTGAAGTTGTACATCAAAGTTTGCTTTGCAGAGAGTCACTGTGGGATTTGTAATTTCTTTTGTTACTGAGGTTTCTGAAAGTTGATGAGAAGTGGGTGGAAGGAAAGTCACTAGCCCCTGACTTGGCATAATTGGAACAGTGTCATCTATTGAAAATTACATTTGCAGCAGGCAAACACTTTATTCAGATTAGATCCACAGGCTGGTAGAAATTTACTGAAGATCTGACAGTAGATTTTTGTCTGTGATTAGGACCAGCAATTCTTACCCTGTTATTGGTCCTTTGACCTATTCCATTATGATTGCCTGTTTGCCTTGTGGCAATATGACTCATTAGGATAAAGCTGGCTTTTGTCCTTGTGCCTTGGCCAAAACTAAGGGGAATGTGCTGGTTTCAGAAACATTTTAATCTTCAATACCATTCCAGAGAGGCCACCCGGCTCTATTTTTTCTGTAAATGTCTGTGTGAAATTACCTACTGTATATACTGAAATAATTTTAACATAATAAGTTTGATTTTTCATTCCATTTTCTCTCATTTTAATAAAAAAAATGGTATGCTTAACATGACTAGATTTACACCTCTTGCAAACTACACTAGTTAAGTAAAGCTAGTCAGAAAATGCTCGTCCTTTCTCTGCAGCAAATTTTGAGATTTTGGTGACAAATTGAGAACTTAAATAACCCAATTCAGAAATGCCTCATGTAGTTGTAGTTTTCTCCCATTTTTCTTTATGGGTATGTCTACACTTACAATTTAGTTCAAATTAATGAGGCTTAATTCATACTAAATTAGTGCATGTCCACACTTGCTTTTCATTAGTTTGAACTAGGAAAGCCTAGTTTGAATCTATAAAACCTCCCTTAAGTTCGAATTGATGGTTAATTCGAACTCATTGGTTCGAATGAACCCAAAGTAGTTGTGTTAATTCGAACTAACTGTTAGTTATGCAATAGCGCCCCTTACCTGATTCAAACTTGCAAGTCCTGTGCATGGACATGCTAGTTCAAAAAAGGGTTTCTAGTGTGGCTGTGTTAATTGAAATTAACTTAATTCAAACTAATTAGTTCAAATTAATTAGTTTGAATTCAGTTAATTCGAACTAACCTTCTAAGTGTAGACATAGCCTATCAGACTTCATCTCTCATTCACCATGTTCTTCCTTCTTTGTGAGGGAAGGCTGGGCATCATGAGAACGCCATAGCTAGGTTTCATCATGGGAGATGAAGTCCAAGTGGCAAGCCTGTCCCGGAAAGGATAATGGAATCATGAGGCAACCAAATTGCAACTCCCAAAAGGTACTGTGGTGACATTCCTGATTTGGAATATTTCACTTTTGCGGCATTTTGTTTAAGGAAAAATTGAAGTTTTTTATGAAAGCAGACATTTTCATAGAATCTGTTTTGTCAAAAATTGAAGTTTTCTGTTGAGAAAAAATTCTTGATCAGCCTCTAGGTACGGCATTCTCAGCTTAGTTCAGGGGATTGCTGGCACTGAGCTTACAGGGTTCGAGCCCCACGTCCCAGCACCAGAGCCCTAGGTCCACAGTGGTCGGGCGCTTAAGGGAAGTGAGCCCTGAGCCCCAGTGCCTGAGCCCCAGGTCTTTTCCCAGGCTAGCGGCGATCCTGGCTTAGTTAGAAGAAAAAGAATAAAAAGTGAATAGTTTTCATCTCCTGATATTTCTATTTGACCATATGGCGAGACAGGCAGCTTCATTTGCTGGCCGGATAGCAATGTGTCTCTGCGTCCAGAGATATATTGTATCAAGTCTAAGAAGTGAGGTCAAATTACCTATCCAATCAAGCAGCCCCCTGCTTCCCAAACTTGTTTTGTCCAGTCACATGCATGCACAGTAGGGTTTGGGATTCCCTGAATTCCCTAAGAGATGATCCATGCAGGAGAGGAGCCCTTTAACTATGATTGATAGCCATCTTTAGCCATGAGTAACAGGTGGCCACAGTCTAGCTCAGATGCTACTTTCACAGATACCCTAGGCTGGGCATTTCTAGTTTCTTATTAAAATCTCCATAGCAGGTAGCTTGTTTTAAACATAAACTATGAAATATGGAGTGCAGGCCAGAATCTGTATCACACTAACAAAACCTATAACAGAATTAGAACTGTTTTCACTGCTGTGGGTGCGTGTTAGAAGAGAGTGTTGTAAGGCATCTTTGTTTAACTTTGCTTGTAAGTTGAAAGTCTTACATAGAAGTTATGTGCTTCTGTACCAGAAACACAGACATGTGAATGATAGGTTCAGGCAGGCAGTCACTTGTGATGTTCTCACAGCACAGGACAATAATATATTTGCCAGGGGGGTGGTCAAACTTATGGAACTCAAGAGCCACACAACCTTCGAGAGCTGCAGTAAGGCATATAGCCATATTTTACCTACTCCAAAATTACTAAGTTTAAAATTCATTGCACACTTTAATTTTATCATAAAAAGAGGGCAAATATTGATCCTACTAATGTCAGATTCTAATAATTACTTAAGGTTACCATGCAGACTAGGCCTACCTGTACAATAAAAAACTTAGCTTCTCTCCACCATCCCGACCATGCCACTGCTTCTTCCCTCAATCCTGACCTCCTCCCTAACCCCCAGGCCCTGATGCTGGCTCCCCTCCCCAGGGTCCCCTTACCTGGCCATTCCAGCGGCTAGGTACAGGCTGGGGCTCCCCCCTGAGCATGCTCAGGGCAGGAGATTTAAAACTCCTAGGCTGGGGCTGCTTTCCTCTGGCTTTCTTCCGTGAGCTGCATTTTTTCATTCAAGAGCCGCATGCAGCTCCTGCGCCACAGTTTGGCCATGCCTGTTGTATACTAACCAGTAGTTGAAAGTGTGAAGATGTTGAATCTCTTCCTATTTGCCCCTTACTCACTCATTGTGGGTCAGGAGGAAGCCCCTCTCCAACCTGACATCCAAATATGCTTCATTTTATGCAAGTTCACTATTTTCCATGGAAGATGCTCAAAGATCTCAGTGGGGAGTCTTTCATACTTGCTTGGCTTATGACAGATGAGGGCATGAGTTGAATGTGCTGTTTTTATTTGGATGGTCTTACCAATGAAATGAGATCATTGACCATATTATGTTTTTAATGTAGAAGTAAAGGGTGGAGGTGAATGGGTTTAATCTGGCAGATTTTACCCTTCTCCCTTCTTTCATTTTTTCATTTGAACTAACTTTCTATCATCTACTCCACCTCTTTGTATTTTGGATGAGTATTTCTGTTTTTTTAACTAAATGAGAGAGAGTGCCAGAGAGCAAGAGAGAGAGACACACACAATAGGCCAAATTATCTGCTGGCGTAAAAGGGCACCACTCAATTCACTTCATTGGTATTGAGCCTATTTCCCCTAATAACTCTTTAAAGCCATAGATGAGGGAAAGATTCAGTCTCCTGTGTTTCCAACATCCATGCTGTAGTTCAGGGGTTCTTAACCTGGGGTGTCTGCACCCCTTAAGGATGCAGGGAGTCCAAGGGGTGCAGGAGTAACATATACTTTAAACATAGAACAGCAACCTAGTATATCTAAAACATGATGTCATCATGACAGATGAAGAAAGACAATGCATGCGCAATGCCACGCCATTATGTATATGCTATTTTTTTTGGATGGGGTGCAGGGTTACCATATAATGCTGTATGGGGTACAGGACTTCTAAAAAATTAGGAATCCCTAACGTACATGGTTGTAATGCTGTTGGTTTCAGTGTGCCTGCTTGCACTAGACCTGAATTAAACCCAGTCTGTGAGTTGGTAGGGTATTTGGAATCCTCACAGGAATAAAATATAGAAAAGTTGTTGGGAAAAGATCCATTACATTCATTTTTTTTAAACTGGGTAGTTACTCAGAAAGTTAACAATGAAATGTACTTTGTAAGCATTTTAAACACATGCTCTCCTGCTTTTAATTTGTTTTCTCTTTAATGGATGCTTTGTGAAATAATGGACACTTCAAAAAATACTACTGTGTAGTTTGCTTTACCTGATTAAACATTACTATTACACGCTGGAGTTGCAGATCCAAAAATTATTTCCTGTTATCAGCCTTGAAAAATTCTTGTTCACCATTTACCTGGTAGTTATTGACAGTTGAATAAAATACAAGAGGTTTTTTGTTTTTTTTTTTTAATCCTAGTCAACATGGTAAAGATCAGGCATATAGATTTTGTACCTAAAATGGTCAATTTTCATGATAATTTTGCAGGGATTTCTTCTATACCCAGTCACCAACACTGGTGAGATTGGGATTTGTTTCTGTAACTGATTTTATTAGCATTGGCATGATTCCTGTACAACAAACATTTTTAATTTTGATAAATCTGTCCCCACAGTTGTTGGCCAGTATTTGAGCCAGTTTCACATCAAGGTAAAGGTGCCCTTTCAAATGTCATGCTAAAGTCTGTTTGTGGATTTGAGTATTTAAACTACAGGAGACTTCATTTATTAAACTTTCACTTTATTCTCCTTTTTTGTTGATTTACATGAGTCTCAATGTTTTGTGCCCAAATGTGCATTCTGACTTGTTCCAATGCTAGGTAGCTGGTCTGGAAAAATCTGTTAATCCTTTTTCTGATTTACCATTTGAACCTTTTGTAATCTCTTAATTTAATAAACAGATTTTTATATCTTCTTATCCTGTTGTGCTAAATTGCCACCCCTCTTCAGAGGTCTCCCTAAATTGTCCTGTCATCGTCATGAGCTTGACCCCTGGCCAATATGCTTATTTGAGGACATTTTGTACATTGGAATCCTGATGTGGTTGTTGATACCAGGAAAGGGAACTGCAGTTTTCAGACATCTAAGTTTACTTGTCTGTTGATTTTTGGGATCAGAGTTAAAGTGAATGATAAAGAGTCACTGAGGGTACGTCTAGACTGACGGCAGCAAAATTGCTGCCATCAACGTGACCTTCTGGGCACGATTCAGCAGCAAATATGAACTCGCTGCTGCACTCCAGAAGTTGTCATAGCAGCTCCTGCCCCCAGCATGAGTTGCTGAAAGCTAAACACGTGCTGTTTGTGGCTGGCTTCCCCCAATGTGTCCCAGCATCTCAGAAAGTTGCTGGCAGATACACAAGCTATTTTATGTGCCCTGCGTATCTGCTGCTGAAAAGCCCCATAAGTGTAGACTAGGGCTCAGTAAGACTGTATTGTCTGGATTTGCTTTTAGTCCCTGTTGTAAGACTGACCTTGGGAATTAGTTACTTGTGTGGTATTCATTGACTATTATACCGTTATACTAAACTGTGGGAGGGAGGAGTCACAGGGAACAGGTGAAGTGGGTGGGATGGGGGCAGGAGCTGCGTGGAAGAAGTGGAACAGGGCCTCGGGGGGAAAAGGTAGTGAAAGATGAGGTTCCAGCATACCTGCTGTAGTATCTGGTTTTCAGAAATTAAAAAGATGACAATTCTATTGCACATCCTATTCCTTCTTAACCCAGTACCTATGCATTATAGCCCATGATACCACTGAAAGAGTCTTATTGTTATAAAACACATCTGTGTCATACATATTCACTAAACCAGGGTACTTTTCACTAGTGCAGATGTGTTAATCTCAGTAACTTGGAAAAATTCCTACCTGAGTAATTGTATTCTGCTTCCCTAAATTCCCCCTGTATTTATAGCTGGATAATATGGTATGTTTTCATTACCTGTTATAAACTTTCTAGAAGTGTTACTGTGCAGCGCTAAACAGCTGCCCGAACTACAATGGGGAATAAAGTGATTCTTGTAAAGCACCTGGGAACTTTAAAAACATTAATGCAAGTTGTTAATATTATTTTATTTAATAGAAGTAAACTGCTGGGGAAGTTCTGGACTTCAAAAATCCATGCTTTACCTTACATTTATATTAGTAAGAAACATAGTGCTTTTATCTTATTAATGATGATACTTCTTTTCAATCTTGTAGTAGATTCTAAGCCTAGAGACTTTTAGATGATTGAACAGAGCAGGAGTGGCAGGATGCATGGTCTTTACTGGGTTTATTTTTATCTTAGTTGATCAAAAACACCCTGACACACATTCTTCCCACTATGATGCCAAAAACAGCACTGAAAAGCTTGACTGTCAAAAGGAAAGTTTGACAGGTGGTAACTGTTGATAATCAGAGGATACTACAACCTTCCAGTGAAAACACTTTAGAAATGTTTCTCTTTGTATCCTGTCCTTAGAAGGGATTTCTTTATTCCATCTATAGTGCCATCCCTTCCATCAGCCAATTCATTAAAATATTAAAAAGGGGGAAAATGTATAGGGCCCTGATCTAGCAGTCCATCCCTGTTCTGCAAACGTTGATCCAACACCCATTGAAAGCAGTGGAATGCAAGTGCACATCTTAGTACTTGGTTGAATAAGAATGGATTTAGTCATCTGCTTACATTCTGTTCTGAACTGAGGAATAAATGGCTTCAGTGGAACTGCTCAAGTGTTTAAAGTTAGGAACATGCTGAAGTATCTTGCTGAACTGGGGCTATCATCCAGACTGAAGCAGGAGATTTTACTCGCAGGTGGTCATTCTTTCAGATGGGAGTATCTGAGTACTCTGCAGATGTATAATGTAATGCCAAAGACAGTAGAAGAGCAGAACACCCTATGTCTGCAGGCGTATGCTGAAGATATGCCCTGTTGGTCTTAAACATGGGCAGCAAAGCACTTCTTTGCTGCTGCTGTGCTTTTTGTTTCAAATGTAGGGTCCTACACAAAACGAAAGCATTTTAAGGTGTTCATCTACCTCAGACCCAGGGTTTCTCACTCTGCCATGTCAGAATTCCCATGTAACACCAGGTCATCTAGCAGGCATTGAATTAGGACAGCTCTCCCATTTAGCAGTATGGGATGGGCAGAATGGCAGCAATTCACAGAAGAGTGACCCAGGAGCCAGAATGACAACTGTCAGTTTGGTATCTCTATAAGATCCCCTTGCCCTTTTCTTTAGTGATATTGGCAAGCCCATAAGCCCAATTTTACAAGACCCATGCCATTAATTTTTGGTGCTTTGAACCAATTTTAGCTTGTGTTGGGGGGGAGATAATGAGACCTTGTTAAAAAAAAAAAAAAACCAAACAAACAAAAAAAAAACCAACCCCATCCTCCAAGTAAAGAACAGAAAACAACATTTCTTATTAAATGTCTAACCAGTGGTAGATTGAAAACCACATTACCATAATAATTTGTTTAAAAACAAAAGCTATAAGCAACTTTATTTGTAAGAAACTCAGTGCATGCTACCTAATTAAACAGTTGCTACAATTAGGGATTTAGATTGCGGCATATATGTACCTCAGGGCAATTTCTATTTCATTTAAATGCTCAACTGTGATTCATTTTTGTTTACAAAATGCTGAGTAAAAGCAGCTTTAAACAGATAATTTCACTTGACACTGTTGTTACCCATTGTCTGGTACAGAACAGCAGTGGTTTGGTGTAAAATTTTAGAGTCTGGCATATAAAACAATTATGCCGACAGTTGTGACCTGTTATCAATCAGCATGAGATGCCAAAGCACCAGAAGGAATGTGTAGCTGGCATTTCTGCATTTCATCTTTATAGCTTCTCTAAAAGTCAGTGCCAGGCTGATGATGAATTCAGGAGGAGGGACTTGAAGGGCAGGTGACACTCTGGAGTGGAGGAATAAGAGAAACTTGAAAGTGTTTCATTTTATATCAGTAAGACCCAGCTGCAAATTGATAGAACGACTTAATTGCAAAACATAGCTGCAGTAAGCAAGCGGGTTTCCTCAGCAAATAACACTTTTATGCAGAAATCAAAGTAAGTCAAAATAGGAATGGGAAAGCAGTGTGTTATGTAAGCAAAAAGAGACTAACAGAAAATTCACCCAGCATGAGGTTTTGACCCCATCTGATCACCCTAGGGGTGGAGTACTGCCTTACCAAAGGTTGCCGCCTGTCTTTCTTGCTCAGTATGTCAATTTATATTCCTTCTCCCTGTCCATCCCTGTAAAATGAAGAGATTCAGTCTTATTAAATTGGAGAGGGGGGAATATCATCACCATTATGTGTTTAATGTGTTTTCTATGCAGGCGACATTTTATGTTGTCACGCTATTCTGTGGCCCAGCTATCCCAAAGTTGTATGAAGGGTTCTTGTTTTCCTGTTCTTCCTTAAAATGCATTACTTTACTCCACCATGATAGTCTATTCACATTGAATCTTTACTGCCAGTACCACAGGGGGTCACATACAATCCAGAGGGTGCATTTAGTTGATTGTGTTGTTCAGAAAGCATCAGTGTAAAAGGAGCCAGCAAAGGTAGCTGTGATAATCATAATTTATGATTAGCATTGTAGACATCTGCCTGTGGTTAGTCTGTTTGCTAAGAAAAGAAATGCATAGCCAATGCACACTGTCTGTAATAATTAGTTGATGATTGGAGAATTATGCCCTGGTGATTGCTATGCAGAATCCTGAGCGTATCTGAATGGAAGAAATTAACACTGCTAAATTAAAACAAATGGAACTAATTCTGTTGTTAAAATTTATATTGTTTGGATATCTGTAAGCAAATCAATCTAGCCAATGGCACAGTAAACAATATATTAAAATTAGGTATGAAATTATTTAACAGTGTGGCAGCAGGCAAATGAAGAACTTCTACTGATCTGGTATGTATATTTCAAAGGATAACTTATTCCCTTTAGAATAGAGCTCTAATTGTCATCAAAACAAAAGACTCCATTTATTTTTTGCAAACAAGTTATTTCTTTTCTTGCTGGGGGTCAGTAAGCTAATTGCCTAAATAAATCTTTATGAATAGGTCTAAAATGATAGGATGTCTGTTCTGGCATTATTCCTCTATTGTCATCCCTTCTCCAACCAGGGGTCATTTCTGATGTTGCAACCTCAATCCAAACAATTCTGCAAGTGTGTTATTTGATGGTTCTGGAAATGGCCACACGTTAAAAAGTCTGAGGTCGGGTTTCAAAAAGATCTATCCCACTTCTTATTTCCTTCCCCAAGGGAAAAAAGTTTGTCTACGGCTCTTAGGGCCATCTTTGTAGTATGCACATTAGGTGGAGATGCTGAGGGTATGTGCAGGGCCCTTTGTGTCATTTTAAACTTGCCACAGAAGTCAGAATGTGGTGGCCATTGTCTTCTACTGGAGCTGGCCATTGTCCTCTGTTGGAACTGGCCATTAGAGGAGGCATGGTTTAGAAGGGGGTTACCCAACGGTTTGTGAGACAACCGGAATACTGAGTGTCTGTATTGCTGAATTCTGTTCCAAGGAGCAGAGTATTGTCTAGTGACCAAAAAAAGCGTAGTTAAGCGCATAGAGTGGGCATATCTATCTTGAGAGGTGTTGATGATGAGACTTAGCCAGCTCTGACATACCTGAGACCTGGGTTCTATTCCCAGTGCTGCCTGAAGCAATGCCTCAATGGCTTGACTTGTTTAAATGGGTGAAACTTGCCTGTTGCCTAAGGCAGGGGTCTGCAAGCTGCAGCTCTGGAGATGCATGAGGCTCTTTGACTGCCCCCTTGGGCTCTGGGCTCTGAGACTCCTTGCACTGGGGGATCCTGCAGGCAGCCTGCAAGAGGCTCCTGGCTCCACCCTGCCACTAGGGTAGCCTGCTGGGGGTCCACTCCTGGTTCCAGGCTCTCCACCACCTCCGGAGTGCCTTGCAGCAGTTGCCCTACCCCAGCTCCCCCCTTTCTAGGAGGCTACACTCATTACAGCTCTCAAAACATGTGCTTATTGAAGGAATTTTTAAAAATGGCTCTTTTATCTTTTGGATTGCTGACTCCTAGCCTAGGGTCTTTTTCAGTGAAGCTAAGGCTAGATCAATTAACGGGTCTCTGTCCAGGTCATTAGAGTGTGGGATGTGCATAGAAACATGGAAAGATTCCCAATTTCCTGTCAATGGGCATTCCCCCTCAAAATAGCTATAATTAAAAGGTTAAATGTGTTTCACAGGGAAGAGTTATACCATGGGACTTCATGTGAACTTTCAGGAGAACATTAACAGAGCTTCTGTGGGTAATAAGAGCACTGTCCCTAGTACTTAATCCTGTAAATAGAGCTCACTGAACCTGGCATCTTTAAATAGAAAAAGTGAGCTGGTGTTATGGTGAAAAGAGGCATAGCTGGAGACTAGCACAGCAAGGAAGCATCTCTGCTGTGTCTTGCAATGTTTCAGTTCTACTGCCACTGAATATCGGGAAAACAGGACCTGTGATTCTGAACATCTCTCAGGAAGACTGTACTTTTTTCTTAATAGTTCACCTGTGTAGCACACTTTCTTGTGCACATATGAGTGGTCAAGTAATATTTTCTGTTCACAGTCATCATCATTCACTCCAGGGTTACCGCTATAGTTGATCAGAGACAGCAGAGGTTTGTCCTTCTATTATGAAGTTAAAGAATGCCCGGGGCATCAGATTTCCTTTGAGACTGGAAAGTCTGTTAATTTACTCATTATGTGATACTGGTACTATGTATTCTATACATAAAATGTTTTTTTCAATTCTCAAATATTCCTAAAAGCCTTTCTAGCCTGGCAAATCCATATTTTTCTTTTCAGAAGAGTGAGAGGTGCCCTTAAATCACCAAAAATTAGCCATAAATATAGATAGAATTGTGATTCTCGGCGTCTTAGGACAGATGCTGGCCCAAAGCAACTCCACGCTTTAAGAAGTTGAGACAAGGAGCTGAGGTGGGAGCCCTCAAGAATTCTGGCTGACTCAGGATAATTGGTTTGTATTGTGCTCAGGAGCTGAGACTGCAGTTTATGTAGACATACTTGAGCTACCTTAATCTAGCTAGGCCAAAGCAAACTCAGGTATGTGTGTGTGTGAACAGCAATCCCACTTCCTGATAGTCGTACAGATATAGCACCAGATTCTGAGCTCTCCTTAGCTTGCAGCACATTTCAGCTCCAGTTCCGAGTCCCACCAGCCTTTCAAAGGGTGCAGCATGCGTTTCCCCCTGAGTTGGACCAATGCAGAGTGAAAGGAAAATGATGCCCTCTCTCAACCTCTCTCTGCTTTCCAGGCTAGCAAGTAGTTCTTGAATTCAGGGAACATGGGTACTGTGACTGCATTTAGCTCTGGCAGAGAGTTTACTGTTGGGTAAGTGTCCTGGATTGTGACAAAGGACAAGTCCCCATCATGAACATATGAAGATACAATATATCTTAGTAAATTAACTTCTTTTGCCTCAAATATTGCTGCTTGTACTACATATGCATAGAGCCTTTGAAAGAGAATGCATGTGTGGGGACCTGTTCTCATGACTAAATGCTGATTGATATTATTTCTCCATAATTAATATCACAGTAGCCAATTTACTACAGGATTCTTGAATTTATACATTTGTGTGCATGTGTGTGTACATGCATCCCATCCAGGTTTTCAGGGTTATAGAGCAGTGGTTCTTGACCACTGTGTCGGGACACGCAAGGTTGTCATGGCACAGCAGCTGTGTGTCTTGTGAAATCACCCTGCTGCTGAAAGCTCCACCCACCACTGAGGAGAGGTGTGGTGGCAGGCTGATTTTATGCTACTGGGCCTTTTAAGAGTCGCAACTAAAATCTCAAGTGGCTGCAGCGCTGATGAATCTCCTGGCTCCTCTCTGTTTCAGGGTGTCAGGGGCTGCTGCTTAAGCCTCCCACCACCTAATCCACCTGCTGAGGCAGAATTTCTACAGCGGCAGGGGAGTCTCGGCAGTTGTGGGCCCTGTAAGTGGAGGGCATCAGTATGTTGAGCGTGGCTGGGTGCCCGATGTGGTTGAGAACCCCTGCTGTAGAGCTTACTCCTGCCATCAGTTAAGTCAATGTTATCAGGGTAAGACCTCTAATGCGCCAAAGTTAACTAACTGACAACTGACCATTGTTGGCACTTGCTGTGGAGATAATTGTTAAGTGCTATCCCAGGAGCTGGCAAAAAGCACAAAGTAGTAACAGTGATCAGGATATTTATGATAATTAAACAACAAGCAAAATGATAATGAATGTAAATTGATAATGAGCTGCTTGCATTAATATTCATTATTTCACTCACAAAACAAAATGAAGGGTGCATTTTAAATTTTGATCTTCTAATGGTTATAATAATAGGCTTAAAAAGGTCCACTTAATACATTTAGAGCTGACTTTCAGTTTTCCATATCAAAAGTAATATAAGCGATTGGGCATGAGTTAAGCTATTAAATAATAGAAGCAAAACCTATATAAAGGAACTGTATATAAAGGCAAGGAAGGAAATAGTCATTACATGTATTGGAAGTAAGGAATGGTGAAGGATTTTCTCTTGTTCTTTTTCACATTTTCCCTTTCTCTTAGAGACCTTGATCTGTCATTTTATGCTGTCACTTTATGCTGAGTAGTACCTTATTTTGTGGGTTGTTGTATGGATTGCACTGGGACTACTTGCAAGGCCCTATGCCAGTGTTTAATGTGAGTATGGCTAACAAAATAGGGTCCTCTGACTGAAAGGCCACATGACAGGCTGCTCCCTAGATCCAGTCCAGTGTGCTACTCTGACTTTCTGATTCCCACTCCTGAACTCCTATTTGCCCTGCTTTGCCAAGTGACCACCCACTCCTGAGTCAGCCCACTCCAATCTCTGGCATGTGATTAGTCCGAAGCAGGGGCATGTGCCGCTGGCTACTTGAGGGATGGTCCTCAAGCAAGCACCCCTGACCCCAGATGCCATTGTGGGAGCCACTGTCAGTAGAGACTGGGGCCCACTACCAGTCCCCATACACTTTAATCCATCCATTTAACAAAGAAATGGATTGTTCTTAGCCTTCTTCAGCCACACCCACTAAAGATCAAATGGACTTAGATAAAACAACTATAAGTTTATTGATCAGATTATAATTCTAAGTGAGAGTATGGCCAATCATGGCAGAATCACAATATAAATGAGTCAGGAGTGACCACAAGGAAATAAAAGGTAAAACACGCATACTAACCAAATATCTCCACCTAAACAAACCTCATAGTCTATGTTTATACTCAGTGTTCAGCTGTCAGATGTTAGTCAGTCTCTGCCTGAGATCACGTAGGGCCCAGATCTTGCTTGGAGTTGTTTCAAGGCGGAGATTCCCAGGCAAAAAGCCCCAAATCCCTCCAGGTGCGTCTCTCTGTTTCCATTCCCCCTCACCCCGCCCCTTCTGGGCAGAGGTGATCCCTTTGTCTCTTCTGAGCCACCTCAATTAGTATATCTTTGTTGCCTCCTCCAGATATATGTTTGCTTGCCACAAGAGACCTCTGTCTGTCTCCCACTCCCCTGAGTCATGTTACACATCTGTACATATAGATGAGGCTGTAGGAAACATATCATGTAGAATAGGTTATAAGCATCCATAAAGAAAACTTGTACGGTGTAATTGGCATAAAAACATACAATCCCAGTGTATAAGTGAACAGAAAAATCATATAGGTCATAGGCCAGGGTGCACATATGTGCATCCCCATGATAGGCCAGATTCACATTCTACAAGGAGTGGCACATAGCTATGCTGTTACAGGATATCCTCAGGAAAAGACTTGTGACCCAGAGTCATGTCCTCACTCTTTTTCACTCCAATGAAGTAATAATTTACTACTAGTTCATACTAGCAGCACAAAATATAGCAAAAGGCTAAAATTACTGTAGAATCGTAGAACTGGAAGGGACCATCAAGTCCAGTCCCCTGCACTCATGGCAGGACCAGGTACCCTCAGCCCTGCTCCTGCCTCCTAGCACTGGCTGTGCTGCACTGACTGCTGCACTGAGGTACGAGCTGGAGACACAGCCCTATATGCTTCCCACCCAACTGCTCAAGAAGGGGTAGCAAACCCATGGCTTGCTTCTATACACCATATAGAAAGTCTGAGGAAGCTGCAGTGGGGTGCCTTCATGGCATTTGTCCTTCATCTGACTATACAGCTCAGACCACATTCTAGCTCTTTGAATCAGAGACATGTCACCTTATATACTTGTAAAGCTGCCAGCACTCTATAGGGTGATACATAATTAACACTAGTGATGATAATATAAGAGATACTATTTCTAAGCAGGTTTAGGGATTTGCAGTTTTACACTGAAGAGAGAGAAAGGTGAGGACAAAGTGTTGATGTTTCTAAATTTCATACAAGGGGATGGACAGATTGTACATTTAGAAGCCATACTTATGTTCCTTGATCTTCAAAGTATTTTCATGTGTTCTCACCCACTCTGTTGCGACACATTATTGTGTCTCCCACAGTGCTAAGTGTGTTGCACAGAGACAGGGAGATGGCTAGCTTTGGCTTGGGAGTGGGGCTGGATTGGTGTGTCCTGTAGGGTGCAATATGCAATCAGTTGTGTCACAATCTGCAAAAGGTTGAGAACAAATGACCTAGACTGTAAACATACATTGGAAAAAAATATTTAAAATGGAATAATTCATTGAATCAAGAGATTTTTGCTTTACTGTAGGTATTTTAAAAAATGACTTAAGGAGTAAAAGAACATGTAGGTTTAGTGATAACCAATGAAGCTCATTCATTTTCAAAGCCAGCTGCTTCATCTCTGCATTTTACAAAGAGACACTGTCAACTTTGTATGTCACTAGGAAGGGAAGGCAGAAGCTTGCTTCCCTGTGAGTTACTTCTTATTAATAATTATAGGCTTGAGATCAAGCTACTGTGACTCTTAAATGGCATCTTGGTATTTTATGTCCAATGTACTTCAACAGCTAAATGCTAAAATTAATTAAGCATGGTGTGAAGATGTAGACTTAATCTTCATATTAGAAGCCATATGCTGCCTTTAGTAAGAAAAAAGTGCTTAACTTAAAAATATTGATGCATTAACAGCACAATGTAAGGGCATTGGAGCTCTCACCAGAACATATCTTGTGACCTTATCTCATACTATGGATTTGTATAGCATCTAGCACAATAGGGCCCAGAGGCTCATTGTGGCCATTGGCATTATTGCAATACAAATAATAAATAATAAGAGACCCTTTTCTGGCTTTGAAGCACAGAATGGGCTCCTTAGTAATTCTCTGACCTCTGAATGCACTGATATGCTTGTCAAATGGGAGCAATGTTTTCTGAAGCTCACTGGGACTATGTCTGTGACCAGGGCTGGCTCAAGGGATTGTGGTGCCCCAAGCCAAATTTTGATTTGGCACCCTCCCCATCTCATTCATGGAGGTTGTAAACGACTTTCCACAGTGCATAAATCTCCAGTGTCTGCCTGCAGAGGGATTTAAAGTGCACTCTGCCTACATGACTTAAGCTGCAGGTTGACTAACGGTGCCTAAGCTGTTAGGAAAGAGATGAAGAGGTGGGAGCCAGCCTGATCTTCAGTGGGGCTAGGCACCCCTAAGAACTGTCACTTGAAACCATGTCTGTCTCTTGTCCCATAATAGAGCCAGCCCTGTCTGTGACTAAAATCTAGGCTCTGAATATGTAATCCAAAAGATCAATTAATGAAAGATTTTATGGATTGAGAGAATGGTCTGAGAGAATAGCACACTCCGGCAGCATAAGGTGAAGGGTAGCACAGTCTAATGTACTGGATCTGTAAAAGGTTTACACAGACTTTGCCCAAAGAGCAATCTTGTGTGCCTTCTGTGTTTTCAATATCAGATAGAACACTTTTAAACCCTGAATTATTTATAACTTGGTAATTCAGAATACTTGGCCTTTAAACTAAGGGTTGAGGGAAAGCCGACAAGTGCAGAGGAGTATGTGGTTTTGGACAGAGACATCCCTTAGGCTTAGGGAATGATTGCTAATGGAGAGTCTGTATATGCTAGTAAGGAGGAGAGGACGAAAGATGATAAAATATGGGTAGGATCTGATGAAAGCCAATCAAATGAAAACGAGTGGCCCCCTTCCTGCAGGTCTGGGCCCCCCTTCTGCAGGTCCAGGCCCTCTTCAGCTATGCCAGCTACTGCTCCCCACATGCCTACCTCCCACCCCAGCTACTGCCCCCCCAATACCTGCTCCAGCACCCCAGCTACTGCCCCCAGCCTCAATCTCATTGCTGACCCCCTGAACCTTTCCTCACCCCTCCTGAGTCTCCCCATGTCGCTGCTGGTCCCCCAACGCTTCCCCAACCCAGGACCGTAACTATAATGGGGCACATGGGGCTTTGCCCCAGGCGCGCCGGAGTGGCTCAATAGAGCTGCTCTTTTAAAGGGTGCATGTCGCACCTCCAGCCCCAAGCACCACTAATTGCAAGGGGTGCTAAAACAGAGCATTATGGCTCTGCCCCAACTCCCCAGCATGCTGCGCCATCTTCCCCAGCTGCCCTGGGCCAAACCCCTCCCCTGTGCCCTTTCCTCGCCAGGCTGGCTCAGCTGTTCCAACTCCGCATGCTCAGAGGCTCTGAGCATGTTCAGTCAGAGCAGGCTCAGGGTGGAAGATTTAAAATTTCCCAGGCCCAGCCTGGGGCAGCTCCTGGCCCTGCCGGAATGCGGTAGAATGGTCTTCCAGGGCCTACTATTTTTAGGGGCCTGCTGAACACTGAACCCCTAAAAATAGAAAATGGAGCTGGAGCACTGTGTTTTGGGGCCCACTGTTTTTAAATGGTGTGGCCTGGAATGCAGCATTCTGGCTCCATTTTCTATTTTTAGGGGGTCCAGAACGCTGAGCCCCTAAAAATAGTGGTCCCTGGAACGCTGTTCCACGGCATGCCGACTTACTTGAACCCCTGATGATAATGACTGTGAAATGCTCAGGGAGATTAGAGAGACTATAAAAATAAAAAAATCAATAATAGGGATTTCAGTTATCCCCATATTAATGGGATATACTTTGTCATCTCAGGATGGAATGCAGAGATAAAATTTCTTGACACCTTAAACCAGTGGTTTTCAAACCAAGGGTTGGGACCCAATACTGGGTTGCAGACCCTGAGGTACTGGGTCCCAACATCCCCTGCTGCTGCCATCGAAAGACTGAAAGTACATGGCTCAAAGATGTAATTATTTGGTCATGGCCATAAATCATTTTTTCAACTGGGTCCCAAGGAGAAAAAGTTTGAAAACCACCACCTTAAACTACTGCATGTTAGGGCAGCTAGTCCTAGAACCCATGAAAGGACAAGCAATTCTTGATTTGGTCCTTAGTGGAGCAGAGGATCTGGTCCTGGAGGTGAATACAGCTGAACTGCTTGGTAAAAGCGACCATAACATAATAAAATATAACATTGCTGTATGGGGGAAAACACCAAAGCAACCCACTACAATAGCATTTAGTTTCAGGAAAGGTAACTACACAAAAATGGAGTTAATTAAACAAAGTAAAAAGGCATAATACCCAAAGTGAAATCCCTGCAAGCTGCATGGAAATTTTTTAAAGACCCTATGGTAAAGGCTCAATGTTAAATCTATACCCCAAATTAAAATACATAGTAAAAGAATAAAAAAAGTGCCACCATGGCTAATCAACAAGTAAAAGAAGAAGGTAGAGGCAAAAAGCCATCCTTTAAAAGTGAAAGTTGATTCTTTAGAGCAAAAATGGAAAGGAGCACAAACTACAGTGGGTGAAGTGTAAAAATATAATTAGGAAGGCCAGAAGAGAATTTGAAGAACAACTAGTGAAACATGCAAAAAGTAACAGCAAAACATTTTTAAGTACCTCAAAAATAGGAAGGCTGCTAAACAACTAGAGGGGTCACTGAACAATAGAGGTGCTGCAGTAGTACTCAAGGAAGATCTGGCCATTGTGGAAATGCTAAATGAATTCTTAGCATTGGTCTTCACTGCTGAGGCCATGAGGATAATACTCAAGCCTGAGCCATTCTTTTTAGGTGACAAATCTGGGGAATTTTCCCAGATTGAGGTGTCATTAGAGGAGGTTTTGGAACAAATTGCTAAATTAAACAGTGATATCACCAGGACCAGATGGCATCCACCCAAGTGTTCTGAAGGAACTCAAATACGAAATTGCTGAACTACTAACTATAGTATGTAACCTATGATTTAATTTGGCTTCTGTACCAGATGACTGAAGGATAGCTAATGTGATGCCATTTTTTAAAGAAAAAGATTCCAAAGGCAATCCCAGCAATTACAGCCTGGTAAACCTAACTTGAGTACCAGAAATATTGTCTGAAATTTTACTAAAGAACAGAATTATCAAATACATAGATTAACCCAATTTGTTGGAAGAGTTAACACAGTTTTTGTAAAGTGAAATTATGCCTCACTAATCTACTAGAATTCTTTAAGGGGGTCAACAAGCATGTGCACAAGGGTGATTCAGTGGATACATCATACTTAGATTTTTCAGAAAGGCTTTGACAAGATCCCTCTCTAATGGCTCTGAAGCAAAATAAATGGCCGTGGGATAAAAAGGTAGCAATATCTGGTTAGAAAATAGGAACCAAAGGTTAGGAACAAATGATCAGTCTTCAGAATGGAGAGAAGTACATAGTGGTGTCCCCCAGGATGTGTATTGAGACCAATACTATTCAGCATTGCATAAATGATCTATAAAAAGGGGTGAACAATGAAGTGCTAAAATTTACAAATGATACAAAAATACTCAAAATAGATAAGTCCAAAGCAGACTGCAAAGAGATACAAGGAAATCTCACAGAATTCGATGACTAGGCAAGGAAATGGCAGATGAAATTGTGTTGATAAATGAAAAGTAATGCACACTGCAAAACATGATCTCAACTATACGTTCAAAGTTATGGGTTCTAAATCAGCTGTTACCACTCAGAAAAGAGATCTTGGAGTCACTGTAGATAGTTGTCTAAAAACATCTGCTTAATGTACAGTGGCAGTCAAAAAAGCTAACAGAACACTGGGAATTATTAGAAAAGGGATAGGTAATAAGACAGAAAATACCATATTGCTTCTGTATAAATCTGTGGTATGCCAACACCTTGAATATTGCATGCAAATGTGGTCATTCCATTTTTTAAAAATTATCAGAATTGGAGAAGGTACAAAAAAGGGCAATAAAAATGATAGGGTATGAAAAAGTTTCCATAGAAGGAGAGATTATTAGGACTGGGATTCATCAGCTTGGAAAAGAGACGACTAAGGGGGATATGATAGAGGTCTATACAATCTTGTCTAGTGTGGAGAAAGTAAATTTATTGATTCCTCATAACATAAGAATTAGAGACTCACAAATGAAACTAATAGGCAGCAGGTTTAAATTGAACAAAGCAAGCATTTCTTCAGACGACACACAGTCAACCTGTGGAACTCCGTGCCGGAAGACTTGTGAAGGCCAAGACTATAACAGGGTTCAAAAAAGACCTAAATAAGTTCATGGAGTATAGGTCCCTCAGTAGCTATGAGCCAGGATGGACATGGATGCAAAACTGTGCTCTGAAGTGTTCCTAGCCTCTGTTTGCCAGAAGCTGGAAATCATTGGCAGGGGATGACTCACTTGATGGTTGCCTGTTCTGCTCCTTCCCACTGAAGCTCCTGCCATTGGCCCATGTTGGAAGACAGGTTACTGGGCTAGAGGAGCCATTGGTCTACCAGGATGGCTGTTCTTATATATTGTGGCATTATGCAGCAGAGAGTGCAGTATTTTATGGCAATGGCTCATTCATGTAATTGAAGAGACAGGATTCTTGTAAACATGCTTTTTTCTTTTGTGATCAGTCATCTAGGTTTGCCATGTCACTGCCAGCTTCTGGTTTGGTTATCCTTAGTGTAATGACGAAAATGAAAAGCAGGGCTTGCAAAATACTGGAACCCCGTCTCCCATTTTCCACAGGCACTGTCTATTTGGCTGTGATTGATCACACAGGGTGTTACAAAATCACCTGGAGAGCTCTACCCATTTTGTTGATCCCAGAAGCCTGTGCTTTCTAGTAGAGCTTATATGTCTCATCTTATTAATCATGAATGATGGGTTTTTTACCTGTGTTAATTCAAGTGCATTGGCGTAAGGAAAATGAGCTTTGTGTTTCTTTGACCCACAGGAACAACAGTGAAACAAACTTACACATGTAGCAGGTGAAATTATGGTGTTTGTGAATCTTTTACTTTGTTCTTTGGTTTGTGGACCAAAGGCATGTAATGAATTGCCACAATGTTTGAGTATTGAATTTGCATTTAGATATTTGAATTGATTGACAAATATTGGTAAATAAAAATCATATGTGCTTAGGAAGAAACCCATATATTTAAGAAGCTCAGGAGATCCAGTTATTCCAATTGTTGGCATTAACAAATTAAAATCTTTCACTTTCAGTTACTGATTGTTATGGTATGGATCTGCTGTCTTGATAGAATTCCTTGTTAATTAATGATTCCTTCCACTTTGGGTTAGATTGCTTCTTTCTGTAGCCTTGTGTACACCAAAGAGTTTTCTTGACAAAAGTCTGCTTTTGTTACCAAACAGTGGACACATACACATTACAATGCTTCTTTTGCCTGCTTACAAAACTCTCCTTCTTTGCTGGCAAAACAAAATCATTTCAACAAGAGGTGTAAAGATTGGCAAAATGCCAGTATAGACATTGTCCCTTAGCTTGAGCCCTGTCAGCACAGGCCAGCCACAAGTTCAGTGCTGATGAATGAATGCTACTGTTTGATGTTTTAGGGCAGTGGTTCCCAACCTGTGGTCCTTGGACCCCTGGGGGGCTGCAGAGGAGTTGCAGGGGGTCCACAGACATGTAGCCTGCCCGACTGGGTCTGGGTAGCAGTGCTGCTCCCCAGCCAGGGTCAGAATCTGGCAGTGGTGCCACAGATCCATGGCAGGGGCCAGAATCTGTTGGCAGCACCGCTGCTCCCCGTCGGGGCTAGATCCTGGCATGGCACCACTGTTCCCCAGCCAGGGCTGGAACCCAGCAGGGGTGCCAGGGGCCAGAACCCAGCTGTGATGCCAATTCTCCCTGCCTGGGCTGGATCTTGGTGGCAGTGCTGCTGCTTCCCACCAGGCCGGATCTCAGCAGCAGTGCTGCTTCCCAGCTGGGGCCAGAACCCAGCTGGGATGCTGTTGCTCTGTGGCAGGACCTGGATCCCAGTGGGGTGGGCACCTCTCCCTGTGTGTGGCCAGATCCTGGCAAGGGAGTGCCTCTCCCTGCCCAGGGGCTGCAAAAATTTTTTGTGTTGAAAGGGGGCCCACAACCTTGAAAAGGTGGGGAACTCCTGTTTGAGGGTGTAAGAGACATTGGTGGTGTGTGAAAGGTCTATGATTATGCTTATGTAACCCTTCTGCCAGGGCAGGCTGGCAGAAAAAGGGCTGGGTTCTATATCTAGGGGTTTCCCAAAGATGCAGCACCACCAACTGGCTCAAGCCCCCTCCCAGATCTCTGGGAATCCTGCACTGTTCCCTGGGCACCCCAAAGGGTAAGGCTTCCCCACTCACAAGCAGGAGTCTGAGTGTAGTAAATGGAGCTTTTAATAGCTGCAAAACAAAAATGCAAAAGGCCAAACAACAGAGATCAGCACTAATCTAGGAAACTTAGTATAGAGCAAAGTTCCCAATAACCCACATCGCATAACAGAACATACAAACTTAATGGCAAAACTGGCACTGATCTAGAGAACCAATGCTAACTAGCCTCCCAACCAACCCTAAGGTACGTAGGGAGTGTCTTTTATTTCAGCTGTCCACTGACACTATCTACCGGTCACTTACTCCATCCTCTAGAAAAGGTTCCTTGGCTCTGCCGGCACCACCCTCCAGTCACTCATGTTGCCCAGTGCACCACTGGCCACTCCCACCATCCACTGGCTCTGCCTGCTGGCCGCCAGCGCTGCCCTCTGGTCCCTCGTGTCACCCAACTCACCACTGGCTGCTCTTGCCATCTGCTGGCTCTCCCTGCTGTCTGCCAGCACTGCCCTACAGTTCTTGTGTCACCCAGCTTGCTGCTCTCACTGTCCACTGGCTCCACCTGCCGTCTGCCAGTGCTGCCCTCCAGTCTTCATGTCACCCAGCTTGCCGTTGGCCGCTCTTGCCATTCCCCAGCTTCACCCCATTGCTTCTTTTCAGCTTAGGGAGAAGGAATTCTCTCTAGCTCAGTGATTATTAGCTCTGTTAGTCTTTAGCAGCTGGTTAATTCAGCTACTTCCATAACAAACAGAAGAAGCAAAGAAAGGGATGCAGGCAAATACTGCCTCAAACAATGCATACCCCCCACTTTTGTTTTTTAGTCTTTCAGGCTAAAACATGCAGGAGCCTTTTTTACAAATCTTTTTCTAAGTAAGGTGGCTTTTACCCTTTAACTAACCCAGACAGATTCGAAACAAAGAAAGAGTAGCAGTTTACACAAGGGACAATATTTCATATTTCCCTTTAGTAGAATTACAGATATTTATAGATTTGTGAGAAAAGTAACCCCAAATACTACTACCCACTGTGCTTTGCCCCACTGCACCCAGTATGCTAATCAGCTAATTGTGCTCTTTGTATCCATGCTAATACAGGACCCATGCAGATTAGTTGCTCCCCCTTGTCAGTTCAGAAGCTGTGAGGCACAGCTTCTAAGCCTGCCTTACACTTACACATCAGTCACCCTTGCACAAGAGGAATTCTATTGGCTGCCATACCAGAATCACACTGTGGTTTAGAGCAGGAGTCTCAAACACATGGTCCTGTGGGCCACATGCGGCCCTTAAAGCTATTTCCTGCGGCCCACAATGACATTATTGTTCTCCTTCGAGTGGTTGTTCGCATGCACTCCAGTTGGGTGTGTGTGTGCCTCATGCACAGCCGCCGGAAGGGTTTTCCCTAGCTGTCCGTGGCCCCCCCCCCCCCCCAAATCCGGGTTGGTGATAGAGCCTCCTAGAGTCCTGCCTTTGCAGCTTCCTTCATAAGGGGGTTGCCGACCGTTAGCCCCTCAGGTCCTTCTTCCCGCCGTGACAGCCGGTCGGAGAGTGCTTCTTGAGTCTAGAAACTTCCCTAGCTAGCTTATCCTAATACCAGTTTCCCCTTTCCTTTACCTTTGCTTCTGTTTTAGACCAATCTAGTCAATGTCATCTGAGCGAAAGCGCTGCTCCGGTCTCCAATCCCGCCGCGTGCAGGGTATGCCGGGGTCTCCCAGCTTTGAAGCCTGTAAGCAGTGCCACAGGCGTATACCCAGGAGTGACCCCCACGCTGTCTGCCTGGGTTCCCTGGGTGAAGAACACTTGTCTGCCAAATGCAGAATTTGCAGAGCCATCCATCCCCAAACCAGGAAGGACAGGGAGAGGAGGATTAAGCTGCTGCTAATGGAGGCTGCTCTGAAGCCCTCCTCTAACACTCCTCAGCGTAGCCCGACAGCGCTGCCTGCTTCCTCATGCTCTGATTTGTGCATAGACAAGCCTGGCGCCAAGCCGACGGTAGAGGCAGCTAAGCCAAAATCCTCAGGCAAGAGGCAGGGGAACCGGCACCCTTCGCGGTCCCCGGTGCCTAGCAAACACTGCGGTGCAGCTCGTGGCAGGTCTCCGGTGCAGAGAAGAATGGTGCCAAAGCCTCGGGTGATTCATGGCAGCCCCGAGAAGCTCAGCCGTGGCACTCTTAACAGCCCTGATAAATTAGGCTCCTTGTTGGTGCGGGGAGCTGAGCACGATCCAAAGTAGGGAGCAGTGAGCCCAGCACCGAGCTCCAGCGGCAAAGTGGACGAGGAGGAGGGCATCTTTAGCCCCTCCTCCACTCCAGATACTTATGAGGCAGTGAGGGAGCTCATAGAGGCGGTGGCACTGTCCCCGTCGGTGCTGCAAACCCTTCAGCCCAGGGCGCCCCACCACTCAAAGGGCAAACCGACCCCTCTGCCTAGACCCTCACCCCGGCACCGCTCGGGAAAGCCTGCGCAGGCAGGGGCTCAATGGCCATCGGGGGCTCATTTCCTGCCCACCGGGGACGGCACTTATCCTTACCCCTGCAGCAGCAGCAATCCATGGTCTTGCTATGAACAGAGTGAGTTCCTGCCTCAATCCTTTACGATGCCATGGATGCCTAACTGGCCATTTTTTGACTCCTTGGTCAGGCCCCCAGAGCCAGGCGCCGCATCTGTCCTTTCCTGCTTATGGATCTACCGCAGCGGCATGCGTAGACACCAACACCGCACCAACTGCCAGACCTGGGGACCTGCTGACACAGGACAGAACCCAGGATCAACCGGGTTAGCTATCTAGAACCACTTCAAACACCGACTCGGAACCCGAAAGCGAAGATGCGGTAGTGGGGGGCAGCGTCATGTCAGAAACTGATTGCGGTGACCTGTCCCTCTCCTGGACCTCTCCCTTGCCACCTCACGACGAGGAGCTAGTCGGTCCTGCCCTGGTGCTTCCGGTAGAGGATAACAGAGCGTATCAAGATCTGCTTCGCAGGGTAGCTCAAAGTCTGAGTTTAGAAGTGGCTGAGGATGCTGAAGACTCCAATGACCCAGTGGTGGACATTTTGTCATCACCGGGTCCATCGATGGTGGCCCTACTCCTGATAAAGACCATCGACAAATCTATGCGGGCCATTTGGCAGTCACTGGCATCAGTATCCGCTACACCCAAGAGGGTAGAAAGGAAATACTTCATCCCGCCTAAGGGCTTTGAGTTCCTATACACCCATCCCTCTCTGGGGTCGCTGGTCGTGGCAGCCACCAATGAGAGAGAACATCAGGGTGCCCTAACATCAGCCCCTATGTCTAGGGATGCTAAGAGGCTGGATTTGTACGGCCGGAAAATATATTTGTCTGGCAGCTTGCAGATCTGAGTTGCTAACCACCAAGCCATTTTGAGCCGATACAATTTTAATGCTTGGAACTCTTTGGGAAAGTTCACTGGAGCCCTCGACCCTAAACTTAATAAAGAGTTGGCAGCCATAATAGAGGAGGGCAAGTCAGTGGCGCGGGCCTCCCTCCAGGCTGCTTTGGATGCAGTGGCTAGGGCAATGGCGTGTGGAATCTCCATGCGACGCACTTCGTGGCTACAGACATCTGGCCTCCCCTATGAGGTCCAACAGGCGGTGCAGGACCTGCTGTTCAAGGGTTCTTCTCTTTTCTCTGAGCAGACCGATTCGAGACTACACAGCCTGAAAGACTCTAGAGCCACACTGCGGTCCCTGGGGTCACAGCCCCAGAACACATAGAGACGCCACTTCAGATCTCAGCCCCTCTCGCGCCTGCCTTACAACCAGAGGCAGGACTCGGGGAGAAGGAGATCAAGGTTTAATCACCATCAAAATTTTGGGAAAAGATGGTCATTCCCCCCGGGCAGATCAGAGGGTTCCTCAAAGCAGGCTCAGGGCCCTAAACAAAGCTTTTAAGGCTACTCACGAGGGCAGAGTACCAATACCCCTGTTTCAAAACCGCTTATCCCGCTTTTTATCATGTGTGGACTCGGATAACTTCTGACAAATGGGTGCTACGCATGATAGAACATAGATATTCAATCCAGTTCATTTCAACGCCCCACTCCCACCCCCCTCCACCCCAGTCCCTCTTCAGGGACACATCTCATGAACAAACCATGATGTTGGAGATCCGTCATATACGGGAACTGGGGGCGGTGGAAGAGGTCCCCGAACCTGAGAGGGGCCGTGGGTTTTATTCAAATTGCTTCCTAATCCTGAAGTCAAAAGGCAGTCTAAGGCCCATCCTAGACCTCAGAAACCTTAATAGGTTTATTAAGAAACTAAAGTTTCGTATGGTAACTCTGACCTCCATAATTCCCTCTCTGAGTCAGGGGGATTGGTACGCTGCCCTCAATTTATGAGATGCCTATTTTCACATCTCAATTATTCCGCACCATAGGAAATATTTGAGATTTTGGGTGGGTAATAACCACTTCCAATTTACAGTCCTTCCCTTTGGCCTTTCCTCAGCGCCAAGAATCTTTACAAAGTGCATGGCAGTGGTGGTGGTGTTCCTCAGGAGAAACAGAGTACACGTTTTCCCTTACCTAGACGATTGGTTGGTAAGAGGGTCATCCAGCGACCAAGTAAAATCCCATCTAGAGACAATAAACAACCTCCTCGATGGCCTCGGCCTCCTGGTGAACAAGGAGAAATTGGTCTTAGCTCCAACTCAATGAGTAGAGTTCATTGGCACGGTCATAGACTCAACTACAACGACGGCCTCCCTTCCCCCTCAGCGCTTCCGGAACATAGCCGCACTGGTCAACGAGGTCTCCACCTTCCCAATGACAACGGCCCACACCTGCCTACGCTTGCTCGGTCATTTTGTGGCATGCACGGCGGTGCTCAGGCATGCAAGACTCCGCTCGCGACCGTTGCAGGTGTGGCTCAGGACTGTTTTTCAGCCCTCCAGGCATGCCTTAAACAGAGTGCTGACGACCCCCGATCACGTTCTCGACTCCCTGAGTTGGTGGTTAAACCAGGAAGTGGTTTGTGCAGGTGTCCCTTTGTCTCTCGATCGCCCCTCCGTGACACTTGTGACGGACGCGTCGGACGTAATCTGGGGAGTTCACCTGGAGGGAAGGTCCACTCAGGGTCGTTGGGAGGGTACGGACATCAGACAACACATCAATGTAAGGGAGCTCAGAGCAGTCAGGTTGGCATGCCAAGCGTTCAAACATCAACTTTGGGGAAAGCACGTAGCGCTAAGAACGGACAACATAGCTGCGATGTTTTATATAAACAGACAAAGAGGGGTGCGTTCCCTCTCCCTCTGCAGGGAGGCAATAGCCCTCTGAGAGTTCCATATTCTCAGGGGTATCCACCTGGAGGCTTCCTATCTCCTCGGGTCTTAGAATCACTTAGCGGACTCCCTCAGCAGGTCTATCAACACTCACGAGTGGTCCCTCAAACTGAGTGTGGCGGACTCTATCTTCCGGAAGTGGGGCACTGCCCTAGTGGACCTCTTTGCCACCGAAGACAACACCAAATGACAAAGATTCTGCTCCTTTCAGGGAATGGAAGAAGGCTCCATAATGGACACTCTACAACTGTCGTGGAAGGGAGCCCTCATGTACGCTTTTCCCCCCTTCCCTCTCCTCACCAAGGTTCTCGCAAAAGTGAGGGAGGATGCAGCCGCAGTGATTCTAATCGCCCTGGCGTGGCCCCGTCAAATTTGGTTTTCAACATTATTGGACCTCCTGACAGCGCCTCCAATAGCTCTTCCGCTTTGCGAGGACCTCCTCACACAGCAGCAGAGCCATCTGCGACATCTGAACTTACAATCCCTACACTTGACGGCATGGAAGATCCATGGCTGAGCTTGGAGGAGCTCAGCTGTTCGGCCCAGGTGAGACAGATCCTGCTGGATAGCAGAAAACAGTCCACCAGACGATCTTATTAGGTGCAATGGCGCAGATTTTCAACATGGCACCACCAATCACAAATTCAACCCCAGGAGGCGCAACTTCCCCATATTCTAGACTACCTGTTGCAGCTGAAGAGCGGAGGACTATCTGTCTCCTCTGTCAAGGTCCACCTGGCAGCCATTACAGCTTTTCATGATTGAGATAAAAATTTTTCCCTCTTCTTGCATCCAATGGTGAAGAGATTCATGAAGGGCCTATGTAGGAGCTTCCCTCGGACATCCAGGCCATTTCCACAGTGGGACCTTAATTTAGTTCTAAGAGCGCTGACACGTCCTCCCTTTGAGTCAATGGCGACTGGCTCAGAACTCTACTTGTCATGGAAGGTGGCATTCCTCGTAGCAGTCACATCAGCCAGAAGAGTCTCGGAGCTACAAGCCCTTACAACAGAACCACCGTTCACGGTATTTTTTAAGGATAAGGTGTGTCTCCGTCCTCACCAGGCCTTCTTGCCAGAGGTAGTATCAGCCTTCCACTGCAATCAAGACATTTTCTTGCCGGTTTTCTACCCTAAGCCTCATGCGTCAAACAAAGAGCGTGCGCTCCACTCACTGGATGTAAGAAGACCTTTGGTCTTCTATTTAGAAAGAACAGGCCCGTACAGAAAGTCCACTTGCCTGTTCGTGTCGGTGGCTAAGAGAAAGAAAGGGTCTCCTGTCTCTGCCCAGACGATATCTAAATGGATCGCCTCTTGCATCAAGGCATGTTATGAGATGGCAAAGAAGCCAGTGCCTGCACTATCAGCCCACTCAATGTGAGCTTATGCGACGTCCACGGCGTTTACAGCACACGTCCCCGTCCAAGAGATTTGTAGGGCAGCAACATGGTCTTCAGTACATACCTTCACAGAGCACTATGCCATCGCATCGCTTGCCAGATGGGATGCAGCAGTGGGCGAGGCAGTGTTGAGTTCAGTGCTTCCGCAAGACACCGACCCCCACCACCAATAGTTGCTTGGGAATCATCCAACTGGAGTGCATGCGAACAACCACTTGAAAGGAGAAACCATTCCGTAACAGTCGTTCTCCGAGAAGTGTTGTTTGCATCCACTCCAGACCCACCCGCCTACCCCTCGGTCGGAAAGAAGGAACTGAGGGGCTAACGGTCGGCGACCCCCTTATGAAGGAAGTTGCAAAGGCGGGACTCTAGGGGGCTCTATCGCTGACCCGGATGGGGGGCGGGGAACAGTTAGGGAAAACCCTTCCGGCGGCTGTGCACAAGGTGCGCACACACCCAACTGGAGTGGATGCGAACAACACTTCTTGGAGAATGACCGTTATGGAACGGTTAGTAGCTGCCTTTACCGATATTTGCAATATTGTTGTATGAAAAGGTTTCAGTTGTGTTGCTCTCAGGCTAACATACTAGTCCTCATGTGTCCCTCGTGGTGATTTCAGTTTGAGACCCCTGGTTTAGACTAAAGAATTGGTTATCTTCATCTCACATCTAGATCTCCACCTCAGAATCTGATGACTAGGGCTGCACAGTGTGCAGAGCCATCCTTAGGGTAGGGCAAGAGGGGTGGCCGCACTGCTGGCCCCCCTCCCCCCATGCCAGGGACTGGTGAGCCAGCCAGAAGTGGCAGCCTGGTTCACAGGGCTGGCTCTACTGTAAAGACAGAGAAGTGGCTTGGGGTGAAAATTGCTTAAGGCAGTAGATCAGCATTGCAACAAAGGTGAGTCATTAGGATTAACAATGAGATGCTAATCGTTGTTCAAACAACCTCCATGCCTTCTCTCTGAGTCAGTATCTCTTTGGGCTTCTCTCATTCATATGAAAAGGACTGAGGTCACTGGAAAGCAACCTTTGTGGTTTTTTTTTTTTTTTTTTTTAATCAGTAAACCCAATGAAGAAAAGAAAAAATTATGAGCATCACTTTATTCCACCATTTCTGGGATATGGGGATTGCAGTTTGTTTTGCAAATTAGGACTTGCCTCTTTTTTCAGTGGGTTGAGAATTCCCTTGCTTGCAATAAAAGTTATAACTTGTAGATTTTAATAAAAACTCCAGAGATTTTTTTGACTGACAATTGAACAGAGAAGAGAAAAGCAAACTGTTTTAGTAGGAGCCTGTGTTACAAAGTATGGTATTTTTTCTATGATTAGAAAGCCTAAGTAACAGAATAAAATCCAACTCAGGGATGGCTCTGCTGGAAGGAGAAATTATAACAAGGTCCTAATCTGAAGGCAGGAGTGGATAGCCCCATTGTGTTGCTGCTTTATGCACACTGCCAGGGGTCACCAGCCCAAGCTGAGAACACCCTTTGCATGATCCTTGTAGGTGATCTCAAATTAGATGTATAATTAGATGTATAGATTTCAGAGATGCAATAGAAGCCTCAAGAGAAAGGATGAAGGCCATGAGGGATTGCCGCCCCCCTCACCCCCACCGCCACCCCTGCAGCCATGGTCACTGTTCAGTTTTCTGGCGGTGGCTGCTTTTTTTCAGTGGAGGGTTGCCATATGGCAACGGGGTCCGGAGCTAGGACCTGAGGAAAAAAAGTTTGACAACTAGTGGCTTAAGGGCGGCTGAGAAACCAGACCCTGCACTCATGTTCCACCACTTTGATTCAGCTCACCCGGTCCCTGGCATGGGATGGCTGGCACAGGATCCTGCTCCTCCCCTGGGCTGGCTGGCCGGCCATTTCCCCAGTGCCCGGGGGGTGGGGGGACCCACAGAGAGTGATTCATCCAGGGCCCTGCACCCACCTAGGGACAGTCCTGACAGTATGATCAACAATTTTCACTTTAATGCATTAAATACATCCAGCTTCAAGAGATCTACAATGGAAGCGTAAAGATAGTTTCAGGTTTTCACCATGCCTTAGCTAAAAAGGGCAAACCCTAATGTGACAGAGAAGCAATAGCATAGCTGATTGGGACTCTGCTGTCAAGTATGTCCTTTTTCTCTAGCTAGAATGGGCTGTATAAGTGTCAGGCTGAACAAAATGCAAATCTGAGAAGCCTGTCAATCCTTTGGTTGAAACATCATCGTCCATTAAGATAGCCGATGGGTGTTTGGAGTAAGAGAGGAGAAAGCAGAAAAATTACTGCATTTAGACAGATGTAATGTCGCAATTAGGAGTTAATAGATTGGAAAATTAAAAGAAAGACATTTAAAGTTGAGATTAAGCTTTTTTTCTTTGAAGCTTCAGCTATAAAAGTTGTAAAGCTGAAACAGACGTGGTGCTGGCTTGCAGGTAGCTTTCTTCTGTAAATGGCAAGGGCTGAAATGGAATTTAAACATTACTCTCACACATAAGACTTTGCTGTTTTGTCTCCCCGCTCTAGTTTATATGCAAAAGACACTAGAAGTAAAGTGTCAAAGAATATTGTAAGGGCTTTAAAGCAGGGGTTAAAGTATAATTTGGTAGGCCCCAGAACCCTCCTAACAGGGTGGCCCCTTCACCCACCAGCTCCTGCCCCCCAAATGCCAGTGTCCCACCCACCTACCCCACACCCCAGCTCCTGCCCCCAAAACACCTACCTCCATTAGACCCCTTTCCCATGTCCTTCTCAGCCCCAATCCCCACTCCCTAAGCTCCCTGTCCCCACTACTGCCCTCCCCAGCCCCCCATCCTGAGCCATTCTCCCCCTGCCCCATGCACCCTTTCTGCCCCCACGCTTTCCCCGCCAGCTGCCTGACTGCCTCAGTCCCTTCCAGCCCCCTTACCTGGCCAAAGAGCTGGGCAGGAAGCTGCGGTGCTGGCCAGCCAGCCAGCTAGCAAGGAGTAGGCAGAGCTGGAGGCTGGGGCCTGGCCACGCGCACAGCCAGGCCCTGACTGGAAGGGGTTGAGCCACACAGGTCTGGGGAAGGGCAGGAGGAGTGGCCTGGCCAGCTCCAGCCCGCAGCCCCTCTCTTCCTCTGGCCTAGAGGGAACGTACCGGAATGCTGTGTTCTGGCGTTTCCTTCTGCTCTTACAGAGCCCTGGAAGGCAACGTTCTGGTGCATCTCCCTATTTTTGGGGGGCCCAAGAACGCAGCATTCTGGGGCGTTCCCTTATTTTTAGGGGACCCAAAATGCTGGGTCCTTAAAAATAGGGGGTCCCAAAATGGTGTTCCAGAGCGTTCCCCTTTACTTCAACCCCTGCTTTTAAGTTTATGGCCACAAGCAATGCTATAAATTTACTTGATAGCCACAGACAAGATGCTGAACTCCAAAGTGAGAAGAGAGCACAAAACTTCTTCCACGTTTATACAAGCTATTGTCTTTTACTTGTTAGCGTTCACTGCTGTAGACAAGGAGCCGAATGTGACGTCTCACTAATTTTCTATTTGTGTAAATTAACTGACCTCATCAAAGTCGCATATGATTCTCATCTGTGTGAGATCAGAATAGAATGAGAGTTTTAAGTGATCTTTTGTGCCTTCCTGGTTCTGGCTGCTCTAGCAGCTAGACAGAATCTCCGGAACTGTGTGCTGTACATCCCTTTTGACAGGGTATGTGAGCGGGTACTCAGAAAAAATCTTACAGCCGTCTTCATCAATGCCTGTACTAGGGGACTCTCCTTTAGCAGGAAACAGATCTTAAGGCTTCATTTCACATCCTCAGCCTTTCTACCTGAAACAGTGGCTGAAGTGGGGATGAGGCCTTCAAAGTAGGTCTTCACTGTAAAGAGTTGGGTTGGCCCACAGAAGCAAGATGAGTTATATTCAGCAGTTGAATATATAGCTTGGTGATAAATACCCCAGGTTTACAATACAAGCATAGATGAAAGATCAAATCAAAGGGATAAAACTTCTTCAGAGACTAAACACAGCTGCCGTAGCAAATGTATTCCACAAAGTGAACTGGATGAACAATTGGAGCTGTCTTTTTTATGTTGTCAAGTGCAGAGCATCTACATACCGGCCAATTTATTTTGTTGTTGCAGAAGACTAAGACACATGCTTCACATAGCATGTAGCTATTTGTGGGCTGCTCTAGTTCCTTCTCTCTTTAGGGCCATGGATTCAGCTGGATAACATCATCACATCCCTCACTTCTTTAAAACTGTTACCTAAGACAGACTGCCAGTCAGCCAGTGGAAAAATGGAGCCAAGATCTAATTTTGTAAGCTGTCACTGAATTCCCCCTCCCCTTTTTCTTGGCTTTTGAAGATCCCCCTTCACTTTCTTATGTCAATGCGTTTTTCTTCAATAACGTCTTCAAATTTCAGTTTCAACCGTCTAAATTCACATCCCGAGGCATGTTGTCCTTATCTATGACCAAACAGTCTGTTACTATCATTGTATCTTCCTTACACACTCATTGGCCCACATGGCCCATGCTTTTCTGTAATAGAAAATCTTTTTTAATATGATGTTTGGATTTTGGGTTGTAATATGCCATGAACATTTCAAAAAGCCTATTTAGTTTTTCTGTTTGTGGCTAATAACTTGCCACTTAAGAACTAGGTTTGACACACCCTGCCTTTCTGACCATTTGAAAAAGAGCAGCTTTCCATACTTCTGACTACATATCTTGCAAAGATGTCCTCTGAGTTCCAATAATTCCATTCACCTGCCATTGCTTGAAATGTTTGAAGCATTGAGTAAATGCTATAGCCATGGTTTGTTTCAATTCTGTTTGTAACTTACAACAAAAAGCAAAGAATCAGTTACGTGCACCCAGGATAAAGAAACACTGTCATTATTCAATGTGCTCCTGAAACAGCAGTTAAGTGCAAAGATGACTCGGGAAGAGCAATGCATCTTTTCCTCTGCTTTTCTTAAAGAGAAATTGTATAAACTGCAGCAATATATTTTAAACATAAAGAGACTATCAGAAATCAATACAATTAAAATATCAGTGATAAGTTTAAGTGGTGTGCCCCAGGGGTTGGTCCTGGGGCCAGTTCTGTTCAACATTTTCATTAATGATCTGGATGATGCGATAGACTGCACACTCAATACATTTGTGGATGACACCAAGCTGGGGGAAATGATAGACGTGTTGGAGGGCAGGGACAGGATTCAGGGGCACCTAGACAAATTGGAGCAGTGGGCCAATAGAAATCTCATGAGGTTCAACAAGAACAAGTGCAAAATCCTGCACTTGGGACAGAAAAACCCCATGCACTGCTACAGGCTGGGGAGTGATCAACTAAGTAGCAGCACTGGAGAAGAAAAAGGACCTGAGGGTCATGGTGGACGGGAAGCTGGATATGAGTCAACAGTGTGCTCTTGCTGCCAAAAAGGCCAATGACATACTGGGCTGCACCAGTAGAATTGTTGCCAGCAGATCGAGGGATGTGATTGTTCCCCTCTATTTGGCACTGGTGAGGCTGCATCTGGAATACTGTTTCCAGTTTTGGGAACCCCACTACAAAAAGGACATGGACAAATTAGAAAGAGTCCAGTGGAGGGCAACAAAAATGATCAAGAGGCTGGAGCACAAGACTTACGAAGAGAGACTGAAGGAACTAGGCTTATTTAGCCTGTGGAAGAGAAGACTGAGGGAAGATTTGATAGCAACCTTCAACGACTTGAAGGGATGCTCCAAGGAGGATGGAGCTCAGCTGTTCTCAGTAGTAACAGAGGACAGAACAAGGAGCAATGGCTTCAAGTTGTAGTGGGGGAGGTCAAGGTTGGATATTAGGAAAAAACTTGCTTACTAGGAGAGTGGTGAAGCATTGGAATGGGCTATCTAGTGAAGTGGTGGAATCTCCATGTTTGGAGATATTTAAGGCTTAGTTAGACAAAACCCTGGCTGGGATAATTTAGTGAGAATGGTCCTGTTTTTCGGAAGGGGGTTGGACTAGATGATCTCATGAGGTCCCTTCTAACCACCTGATTCTATGATTCTATGAATAAAAAAGTGTTTTAAAACAAGAAAACGGAAAGGGAAGAGAGGAGTGCTATATTATCTAATGCCCATAATTTTTCATAGGCACTTATTTCAAAGGCATCTGCTTTTCTAACTAGCATTTTAATAAATCTCCAGGTCACAGCTGCATGTTAACACTGAGATCACGATTGAGTTAAAAATTCTCAGTTTTGTATTGGTGCTGTACATCTGTTTTCCATATCGAGTTTAATGAATCTGTGGAGGCCTTTCCTATCCTGGATGTTGCTTCTTTTTTTTAAGATCTCCATTGGCTAATATGGTGCTGCTGAGCCAAATGAACTCTTCCAATTGCTCAATTTTTTTGCCTTCCAATATCATAGTACTACTTGGCATCATTTAGCAATATGCAGGGTTGTCCCTCAGTGGAGGGTGGGGCGAGCAAGAGGGTCCATTGCCCCAGGCCCTGTGGTTTGGTAGGCGCTGTGCCATTCCCCACTATTCTTTCAGCCTTGAGTGAGGCCATGGGCGATAGGGCACCCTCCCTGTGCTGCTCATCCACTGCATTCCATGCCTGGTCTAGGGGCAGACTGGGCCAGTGTTTGTGTCCGAGGCTGGGATAAAATGGCTGGCCGGGGGCAGGGTAAGCACAGAACGCTGCAGAGGAGCAACACAGGGAGGGTGTATAGTGGCCACAGCCTTCCCCCTCCCCCCAGCATTGAACAAGGTCCCCCTCCAAAACCAGGATGGGAGCCTGCAGCTGCCCCACCACTGTTCTGGCCGGGGGGGGGGGGGCGGCACAGGAGGCCCCATGAGACACCCTAGCAGGCCAACTGGCCTTGGGCCCTGCACACACACACCCCCTGGGACGACCTTGGTGATGTTTTATGTATTGCACATCATCTTAATAGGTATGAGATATATTTTACATAAATGTCAGCGCAAAGCTTTACATTTGAATGGTATTGTGCTTTACTCTTTTTCACTCATGCCAAGTATCCCATATGTTCTTGCAAAGTAGAAGAGAGCTTTAGCACTAGGAAATCAATTGTCAAAATCAACATACGTTCATTCTTCATCCTGGCACAAGTACCTTCATGGGCAACGAGTTTGAAATGTGGTATCCAAAACAGAGATAAGAAAAGTACAGAACAAAACAGCAAGTTAAGGAGTCGTCATGCACTGGTTGGTGAGTTGAATTTTAGTGACACATAAAGAGTTGGAAAATCATACTATGCTTATTACTCGCCCAAATGAGTGGTGTGTAAACGTACGTCCTTTGTAAGCTGAACAGAACATGCTAAGAGATGAGAACTGCATCTTGAAAGGAGGGACAATAAATTTGGCTAAGTCAAGTCATTTGGTTTCATGAACATTGTTCATGATGAAACACAAGAGTAGTCAACAGCTGACTACATATTAATGAACATGTCTGAGTTTCAAGGATGTTTTGGCCTAACTGATTTTGAACCCAGCTGTTGTTGCCAAGGTGTTTATTTTTTATATTGTGGAGCTGTCACTCCATAGCACAATGCCATCAACAAGTTTAAATCTTCTAAGCATTACCTGAGATGATAAATAGTCATAAAATTATCCATCCTCTTCTGAACTATTACGGCATTCACACTGCTGTCCTTGGTGTCAGTGAATTCCACAGGCTGACTATACCAAGAACTATCTTCTGGGGCCTATGAAACTTCCCCGAAAGTACCTTGTTTAAGCTCTCTAGCTTATCTCCTATACTCTAGCTTATGGTGCATTTTCAGTTTGTAGAACATTTTGACTTGACGGTGGGCAGGGCCAGCCCAAAGGTGTTTGGTACCCTAGACAAGCTATTATTGTGGCCCACCAAAAAATAGAGAAAAGAATGCGCTTCTGTTTCCGTTGACGCCTCTTAAAGCCTGGTGTCCTGGGAAACCACCTCGTCTGCAAATCTGGTCAGGCAGACCCTAATGGTGGGATTGAGTGACTGCTTGAGTGCATGTTGCCAAGTTCCAAAGGGATAGCTGTATTAGTCTAGTTCGGCACAACAAGCAAGGAGTCCTGTGGCACTTAGACTAACAAATTTATTTATCTCATGAGCTTTCATCTGAGAAGATACCACTTAGTCAGACTCTTTGAAGATGGGGGAACTTACAGAATGGAAGTAAAATAAAAGCAGGGAAGTGTAAGTCATGGGATCAGGTCACATTGTAACAGCAAATCAAAGCAGTTAAGATTCAAATACTGGGAAACAGCACATAGAGGAGGAAGAGATCAAATCACCTGTTGTAATGGGAAAAGACTGCGTAGTCACATTTTAATCCTGCTTTCACACAGTCATATTTGCGAATCAATTTCAATTCTGCAGTTTCTCTTTGAAATCTTGATGCAATACCCATTTGCTGGAGTGCAATACTTTTCTAAATGTGATGTGTGACCCGCACGGGATAAAGTTCTAGTCAACTGGGGCCACACTTACAAAGGTATTTAGGCAACTAAAGGGCTAACAAAAATGTCCAAGTGGTTTAGGAGCCAACCAGTATATTTAGGCATCTAAATATCTTTGCAAATCTAGCCCTATGCCTTTAATCTTTTCTCAACTACAATATAACAGGCCCAATAGAGAAGATCTATCATTTCTTCTCTGTGTTGAAAGGATGCAGGTGGTGGTGAAATATGGCTGTTAAAATCTCCATAGAGCACAGAATGTTTTGCTCTGGAGATGGCTCATGAGGTTTTTATTATATCGTATTTTCCATATTAAGCTGCCTGAGACACAGCAGAACAAAACTGATTATATTAGGTGTCTAGTGGGGTGGGTTGGTTTGTTTGTCTATGGCTGTCAGTTTCTGTCAGGTTACTTTGCAGTTTTGAGTTCTTTTCCCTATACTAGAAACTAGGAATTAGTAACAAAGCTGGGTCTGCCTCTCGTATAGAGTGCATGAGACTGATGTTTTGACAATGCTCATTAGCTTTTCAGCTAAAATGAAAATTCCACACAGACATGCCCTTGTTACCCTGCAGTGTAATTACATCATTGGACACTCATGGATGCTTTTTGTCATGGACTATCCTGGGATATTCAAATTGGAATCCTAATAGAGAAAATAGCTGATTGTGCTGTTAAGAGCATCTGAAAAATATTTTGCATTCTGGAGGTTATAAATAAGGCTCTTTTTTGTTGGTTTAATACATCTTAACTTGTGTAAAACCTGCTTCAAAAACAAAATTAGATTTAGCACAAATGGCTCATTTAGAAGAATGTTTCATATTTAATGATTAAAACAAACCACTTTCAAAAATTACCAATCCTTATTTTATATGCACTGTTCCTGATTTTGCTTCCTGTTACTTTCATGTTGACTCTTTGTCAATTTCTTGCATATGACACAGTGCTGGGGACATTTAGATTTCAAGATGTTTACAGAGTTGACAGCAAGTGGTCAGAAAATGGGTTTTTATGGGATGATATTTATTTCTTGAGTTACGGACTGAATGTCAGTCCTGCATTTAAATTTCTGAGCTTTTTGTTTGTGACACATACTGCCTTAAAGTTATTTAAGCAACTAAAAATAGGCACTGTGATAGCTGTCTGTATTCAGTTGATTAATTTTAATAAATTAAATTATTAAATTTACAAAAAAGCCTTAAAATGGGTCTCATCAGCATAGCATCGTTTTTAAACTAGTAAACATGCTGGCACATCTAGTTGTGTGGAGATGGTGTTTTAATTTAAATGTCAGTGCTGTTCAGGGGATGCCATCAACTGAGATCGCTGTCTGAATAGGGACTGACCGCTGTGTTTGTGCTGAGCCCTGCTAGAGGGCTTTGCCCAGGCAGATTTGACTGCAAGATCTGCCTTTAAGCTTTCTGCAATAACTGGAGGGTTTTACAAGACCTAGCATAAATTGCCTTTGCAGAACAAAGCTGGTCCTATGGCTGGGCCATTTGCTAGGACTTGAGAGGCTTGGGTTCAAGCCTCTCCTCTGCAACAGACTTCCTCTGTGGCCTTTGTTAAGTCGCATATCTTTTCTATGCTTCAGATCCTCAGTGAGGAAAATAGCCGTGTAGCCCTGCTGTGAAGGGAAGTTTAGAATAAATACATTAAATATTGGGTGGTACTCAGACACCACAGTAGTAGATACTTATGTTCCTCCTAAGATTGTCATGTTTATGTATAATTAAATGAAAATAACTTTTCCATTTAAATATTAAATTTCTGTCTAGTTCTAAAGGAGCAGCTGTGTTAGTCTAGTTCAGTAAAACAAACAAGGAGTCCTGTGGCACTTAAAGACTAACAAATTTTATTTATCACATGAGCTTTCATGGGAGAAAATCGCAGTTCGTCAGATGCTTTGAAGATGGGGGAACTTACAGAATGGGAGGAAATAAATGCAGGGAAATGTAATTCATGGGAACAGGTCACACTGTAACAGCAAATCAGAACAGTTGTAAAGATTCAAACACTGGGGGACAACATACAGAGGATGATGAGTTCAAATCACCTGTTGTAATGAGAGAAAAATCCAATGTTCCTATTAAGTCCTGAAGCAATGCAATCAAATTCAATCTTAGCAGCTATAAACATCAAAAAATACTTCAGTAGTGTTGAATTTAGATGCTTCATTGTCATTTTACATTTTGGGAGAAACCCAAACATCATTACTTTATGCTATCTCATGAGACAGACTTGACCAGAAACAAGTGAGGTGAGAAGTGTAAACAAATGGTATCAATGTGGTGAAAAGTAAAGTAGTTGAGTAGAAATGGGTATGGTTTTATCATTCAAAGCTGATAACACGGGGGCGGGGGGCTCTGAATATTGAATTTCTTTTGAATCTTTGACTTTGTTTTTGCCATGAACCTTTTAACACTTGTTATGGTAGTCATCAAACTGTTACAGAATAGTCTTCATTTGCATTCTCCAGGAGCAACCTAAAGGGAAGGAGAATGGCCTTGCCTGTAGGCATCTGATTTTGTTGAGGCTGAGCAGCGATGCTGAAATTGGAGAACAGTCACGCAGAAGCTCTGATATCTGACTGGCCAGTGAATTGCTGCATTAAGCTGGCAAGAGAGTAGATGTTCATTTTTCTCACCCTGTTGTCCATTATGTTTATAAACAATAGAAATTTTGAAACCTGTACTAATAGAGTAGCTGTCTTTAGTGATATATAAAATTGGAGTGCATGAGGGAAGGGTGGTATTTTTTTCCTCACTAGTCTCTTTACTTTCAATAATTGCTTTCAGTAGCCTTGTCCTTGAACAGTTCTTGAATATAAATAAGTCTTCCTGAGAATCATGTACGGTACAACAGAATGTATAAACACCTTAGATATTGCCAAGCAATAGAGGAGTGATCCACTGCTTCAATACCTGTGCTGAAGTTCATTTTGCAAACTGCAGTTTAAATAAGTGGTGTCTGAGTGAAGTCCAAATGTTTCCAGATGAGGAAGGAGCTAATTTAGCCAAACCAAATGTAGATGGATTTGGTATAAAGAACTGCCAAAATTTCGGTTCATTCCTGATTTATGGTAGAAACATCATATGCCAGACCCTGCTTTTTTCCAGGTCATTACAGCTATTTGCTGCTCCCTGTGTTTGCGCAGTCTATCATGTATAGGGTCTCTTGTCATTCTGATGATGGCTCATTCAAGTTTTGATGGTGATTGTACTTGATGCATAATGGTTCCATGAGATAATGAAATGCAATATGATGTGATGAAAAATTTATTAAATAGTGAGCCCCCCTACCTTTTCATACCTCAGTTCCTTTTCCACTGGGACAGGCAAAGGTGAAAGTTGCATGTTACCTGATCAGTCTCCACACTGCAGGAAATCATTTGAAGTGGTCAGGAGACACCCAGTACAATTCCTATTCCTCTGACTTGTTGTTCTGAGTTCTGTACATCACAGCTGCAACAGACAACTCACTTTCTGCACTTAGTTACGTAAATCTGAGGCCCTTTGCAGCATGAAGCTTGAATAATAAGGATAAAAGGGTCAGTTTTTAATCACTTGTGCACATCAGTGCTTCCCAAAATTTTCTCTGCCGTGGCACACCTTGCTACCTTTAATTAATTTGAAGCACACCACCATATAGTTCCCAAATGAACTCAGGAATATTCATGAGCTAATGAGCCAATCCAGAGCTCTTTGAGTAGTTTTTCAAAAAATTTTGTGGCACACCTGTTCAGACTTGATGGCACACTGTTTAGGAAACACTGGTGTACACGATGTAGGCTGAAAGATTAGATAGAAACTACATAATCATACGGAAAAGACTACGCTGTTGTAATTCATATACTCAACTTTAGTTTTACATGGTGCATGGTAAGGCAAATATCAGTTTCATAAATTGATAGGCACCCAGCAGTAAAAGGTGAGCAAAGCTAGGAAGGAAGCATAGTTAGGGTTGGTGTTGGATGTCTTCCTGACTTTCTAGATTTACAAGTTTTTAAACTCTAGCATTCCAGTGATGTTGTTTTAAAGGGCAATGTCTTCTGAATCCAACTCCATTTTAATCAAGGCTTTATTCAATAATCAATGTAATGAAGCAGATTATTTCTTAAAAACTCTTGTGTTAAAAAGGCAAATGCTAAGTGAAAGGAAGAAAATTAATATAAAAGAGAAACCATGGATAGGACTGGCAAATTGGATCCAGCAAATTTTCTGACTTATATTAGTTCCAGTTTCTAATGGACATTATTTTTTGTTGTTTGCATAAAAGGAAGAGATTTGAGACCAGAGTATTTTTATTTGTTCATGAAATTGAAGAGGATTTCTAGTTTATTTTAATTGAAGACACATTTCTGAGTAATTCCAACGTCATGAATGGCAGAGTAGCATAGATGAAAAATATATGATTCCTCCAGGTGTTATTGGATATTATAGGCTTCTTTACTGTACTTTTCCATAAGCTGCTATTTTGCTATCAGTATCAATAGCATGGTTTGGGAGATTATAGCTTCCATCTATTTCAGCTAAACAGGCATTTGAGGCAAATGAGAAATAATGGGAGTGATAGCTGATATTCCAGGCACTAAAGGTCCTGAGCCAAATGGTTTCCATCTGAATATAAAGCAAATTTGCTATTGCACTAGTATATAACAAGTGCACAATTTGTTGAGGCTGTATGTACTGAAGTCCAAATATTTACTAGAAAGTGTAACATTTTTCCAATATTTTCTTAATTTTAGAGAAAGCTGTCAGGGCAGGCTGCTTTTAAAAATACAGTTCAATATCTCCTTTGAACATGATGTCTTTTAAAATGTTGTACACCAGCACGTTTGCAAAAGGATTGCCCCTATTTATAGAAGACCATATGAGCTTTAGGCATAACAGATTTTCTATCTCTACTAGATGAATGCTATTTATGTGGCACACTGAACTGTTTCACTAACAGTTATCAGTTGCATTATTTGACATGGATAAAAGACATTTGCTTGAAACAGTTTTTGGACTGCATGTTTGGAGTCTGGAAAGCTGTTTGTTTGTTTGTTTGGATTAAATTATTGTGCAAAGGCCCCTACTGCAACCTAAATATGCCAGTCTGTACAAACACATCTGAGCACCTAGAGTGAGATTCTCATCTCATCTCTTTCTCCTACATCATGTGAAGAGGCTGGAGTGGCATGGTGGAGCCTTAAAAATTCCATATTATCCCATTGGGGGTGGATGCCCCTGGTGCAAGAACAAGCAGAGAACTGCAAGCAACCCTTCTTGAGGCCCTCATCTTACAGCACTTGAAGTACAGGGTGTGCCAGGGGATGGTTTAGGGCCAGAAGGGCATGTTGTGGTGAGGCTACAGCACCAGAGATTCCAGACAGTAGGATTGAGGAGGCACAAAAGTGGCTTAAGGCCAATTTAGCCTGTCCCCCCCTTGCACTGTGAGTTCTATGTTGCATCTCTTAGAGGCATAATCTCAGATTTTCAGAGGGGCCAGGCAGAATTATGGACACAAATCCAGGGGTTAAAGTATAATTTCACGGGCCCCGGAACCCTCCTGCATGGGTGGGCCCCCCTCCTGCACCCTTGCTCCTGCCCCCCAAACACCAGTCCCCCACACCAGATCCTATCCCCCACATGCCAGTCTTTCACCCCTGCTACTGCTCCCCACCCCTGCCCCCCATCAGACCCCTTTCCCCTTCTCGTTCTCAGTCCCAATCCCTACTCCCTATGCTCCCTGCCCCTATTCTAGCCCTCCTACCCTCCCAGCTGCCCATCTTCACGCCACCTCCTTCAGCCCCCCAACCCACCCCAGCCTACCATCCCAACCCCTTCTTCCTCATCCCCACACCGCCTCCCTCCCTCCATGCTTTCCTCTACAGCTGCCTGACTATCCCAACCCCACCTCCAGTCCTCTTAGCTGGCCAAGAGCTGGGTGGGGGGCAGGAGGCCAGCAAGAGCCCAGGCTAGAGGCCGGGGCCTGGCCGCATGCTCTGCCCAGCCCCAGCTGGAAGGGGTGGCACCTCCACAGGCTCTGGGCAAAGGAGGGAGGAGTGGCTGGGCTGGCCCAAGCCTGCAGCCCCTCTCTTCCACCAGCCTAGGGGGGGATGTGCTGGAGCACTGGGTTCTGGCATTCCCTGCTATTTTTAGGGGGCCCCAGAATGCCACATTCCATGGTGTCCCCCTATTTTGGGGGGACCCTGGCATGCAGCAGTCCAGGGCATTCCCCTATATTTAGGAGTCCCAGAACGCTGGCTCCGTAAAAATAGGGGGCCCTGGAACAGCATTCCAGGGCATTCCCCCTTACCTTAACCCCTGCGCAAATCCCCTTGAAATCCAATGAGAGTTACGTGCCTAAGAGGCACAACTGAGTTTATTGACAGGTGAGATAGTTATGTCATCATAACTGAGAGGAAGATAGTCCTCTAAGCAATTATTTGATTAAGATATCATCATATGATGAAGAAATGGGAGAACCTCTGCTTGATGTGAAACCGGTGCTATTGCCAATATTTGAATTTCCCCTCCCTCTCCTGCTTCCTAACTGGCTGCTCTGTACTTTTCAGGATTACAAACTCATCTAACGAAGTAGCTTCCAGCCCCTGAAAGGTTATACCCAAAGAAATTAGTCAGTCTTTAAGTTGCTATGAGACTTTAGTCCTTTTAACTTCTCTGAGTTGACAACAAGATCAGAAAGAGATACTACTCAATGTCTGATCAGCTTATTTGCCCTGGAACCCATTTACATTTCTGCAGGTTAAACAGCCAAAGGCCAGTACTCACACCTTGAAATAATGGGTTGATTTCAGTTTCATTCACACTAATTTAATTGCATTGCTCAAGAACTGGCATTGCTTGACAACTGGAGATCAGAATCTGGCCTTTTATCTTGGGTAATATTCAGGGGTTAAAGTATAATTTGGTGGGCCCCAGAACCCTCTGCCACAGGTGGGCCCCCCAGTATCCATCCCCAGAACCCACCCACCCCAAGACACAGATACAGCTGTGTGTGCGCGCGCGCGCACACACCCACCCCGTCAGCAGCTACCCTGCCCCCAAAGCCCTAACCTGGGCTGTTTGCAGGGTGGCTGACCCATTGGAAGCTGCTTCCAGCCACAAGCTGCTCCACCCTATGGGGGGAGATTCACAACCCTCCAGCCTGCCACATTTCTCTGCTGGCTGGGCTTAAGGAGGAACAGGGTTTAAGGTGGAGCCACTGGAATGCTGCGTTCTGGCTGCTTATGCTATTCTAAGGCCCTCCCTGGAATGCAGAGTTCTGGTGTGTTCCTCTATTTTTAGGGGCCCTGGAATGCTGCCAGCCTAAAAATAGGGGCCCCCAGAACTGTGTTCCAGTGTGCTTCCCCTTACTTCAATCCTTGGTAATATTGTATGTTTACTTCCTCACTCACTTTAGGTATATCGATGAAATGGTTGATCCCAATTTGTTAAAACGTCATCTTTCAGGACTTTGGTGTCATGGTGTGCACATGATTAACTAATGGGAAAGAAGCTACCAGCTGCACTCTTCAGTCACCGAGGAAGTTGTTTTCATGTCTCAGCCTATAGATCAGGTCTCAGGCCATCTATCTTGCCACCTGAGCTGGTTCAGGCAATTATTAAGACTTTAATAATTTCTGCAGACTGAGTGGTCCCAGAATAGTACACAGGATAGATGATACAGGGAGCATGGAAGGGAGGAGAAGGAGCTCATTTACATGAGTTAAATTTTTCTCCTGGCCAGCTTTGTGGTCTTCGGTTTAAACTAGGTTTAATATCCTAGAAAAGAATGTCAGCAAATACAGTATATCCCACTTTCTTCTAAACATTACATTACACTTTGGCTCTGAGTTGTTCCTTATTTCAGTGGTTCCCAACCTAGTCTCTGCCATGGCACACCTTGATACTGCTAGTTATTTTGAGGCACACCACCATATAGTCTCTGAATGAACTCCTGACTATTCATGAGCCAATCCAGAACTCTGAGTAGTTTTTCAAAAACTTCCATGGCACACCTGCTCAGGCTTGTGCCACACCTATGTGCCACAACACACTGGTTGGGAAACACTGCCCTATTGGATAAAATGTCTTATAGCAAGGCTCTGACTTCTATTCATGTTTAAATATAAGGTTTACCAAGTGCTGTAGGATTGAGTGTCTTATTCCTTGCTTTATCATGATAACTAATTAGTGCCCAGTGCAGAGTAATTCACAATGGAGAGTGAAAACTCCCTATGAACATGCATTTTTTTTGTGGACAGTTTCCAAAGAAGAAATGATGAAAAGGCCTAAATGCACCCATTGACCCAACGAGTCTGTTCTGGCATGCACATTCCTTCCTTACATCATCAACTGGAGTTAAGCATGTGTCACTGGGCTTGTCTTCATTGCACTGCTAACCTGAGGGAGAATTTCAGAGTTGCTCCAAACCCTAGTCCCCTCCACACACACACGTCTCTGGGTGGAACTCAATGTGTCTTTCTCTCAAGCTAGTCGGTTATCGGTGATGTAGGTGAAAACTGGCAAGATGTTGACAGTGGAGCTAGAAATGCAGTGGAGATACAGCTATTCTGTATGGTTAATACAATCATTCTGTGCCACTTGAGTGTTCTGCAGTGGGGCTGTTCTTGCTGGAGTTTGGCTTGTGTAGGTGCATGAGCTAATAGAGCAATGAAGAGAAACCTATTGTCCTGGATCTCTTGTTGCTGGCTCAAAACAATGGGTTAAGGAAGAGATGGACTTCAAGTGCTATCTGCTAGGAAGCAAGAAATCCCTTCCCTGCCCCAATTTTATGTAACCCTCAATCCACTGTCTTATGATAGGAGAGGAGACTACAACAAATAGGACTTGCCAGCTAGTGATTTTTCTCTATTATTTATTTAATCTAAAATGCATAATATTTTAAAAACAAACAGTTTAGACATGGTCCCTGCCATGTACAGGTTACACTTCTCAGGCAGTCCTAACATACAAAAAAACCAGCAGCATGATGGAATAGAAGACTGGAATGAAGGGTGGTTTTAGGGAGTGGTGAATGGTGCACAGAGAAAGTGGTGAGGCTGAAAATGGCAACTGGATACTCCTTCCCCGTGCACCCCGTCACCCTACCAAAATAGATACCTAACTTTTACTCAGTCATACACCTGCACACAATCATTTTTTTTTTATTTCCCAAATTAAATCAATCCACAACCTGCCAAATGTTGGCTTTCTCTTTCCACTTGCCCAGTCAATATATTCTATTCCCTCCCTTAGTGCCTCTGTGATAGCTCCCACCACTGCTCTCATCCTGAGAATGAGGTGGTACTTGCACCAATCTGCTCCTTGCCTTCATCCTCCTGTTGCTCTGTGTCCTTCCTGTTGCTCTCTGCCCCAGAGAAGACTGAAAAGACAGCCTGAGCATGCTCTGATCTCAGTCTGGCTCCACATCTTAAAAGAAAGGGTGCTCTCCTAGCCACTAGCCTGGGGATCAGCAATGCAAAATCAGTGAGACAACTATGGCTCCCTGAGCATCCCCTTCTGGCTCCCTGGCAGTCTCCTCCAGGGAGCAAGGTGTGCTCTGGGGACTCCCAGCTGGCCCCAGTCTCAGGGCTGAAGAAGAGGGCTCCCAGCTGGTGCAGGTCCCCCACTTTTGGGGCACCAGGGTTGCCCCCACCCTCCCACACAACCGCATAAGCTGGAAGCGCCATGCCACAGCCCCTAGTGCTGGCAGGTGGTGTGCAGGCGGCGTGCGCTCCCTCTGTCCCTTCGTCTGCTGGTGGGGCGGAGCAGTGCTCCCCACCTACCTCCCAAGAGTGACTGCTGGAGAGCTGCAGCTAGTGGAGGCGGAGCCATGGAATGGCCTCTCCACGGGGTTCAGGCCACTTCGACCCAGCCACCCCAGGCCTGAACAGGGACCACCTTGCCCCCTGGCCCTGGATTGGACCCGTTCAGCCCTGGGGTGGCCAGGTTGAAGCAGCCTGAACTCTGCAGAGGGGCCATTCCACTTCCGCAAGGTGCAGCTCTCCCCGGCCGCACTTGGGAGGGGTGGCTGGCTTTGTGTAGGTGGGGCAGCACTGCTCCACCCCACCAGTGGACGGAGGGATGGAGGGAGCGCGCACTGCCCACACACACCCTGCCAGCGCTCAGGGGCCACGGCATGGCTGCTGGGCTGGCTCCGGCTCCTGTGGCTGTGTGGGAGGGTGGGGGGGAAATGGCTCTTCTCCCCTTTTGCATTGCCAACCCCTGCACTAGCCTCTCTTTCTGCCGTCTGCATTCTGCCATGTGGCTATACTGAATAGATGAGAACTGCCTGCTCCTTCTCAGGCGCCATATCCTCTGCTATGCTGTCTAGTGGCCTGCTAAAGAGAGGTGGAAAAAGAAAGACATCAGCCCCAAAGTGTGTTTTGTTTTGTTTGCCTGAAAGAGCAATAGAGGAAATTTCATTATAGTGTGAACCTCACCACCTCCTCAGTGTGAGGCCCCTCGTGTGAAACCTGAAGTAGGAGTGAGAAGATGCTTTTCCAAACACTGTAAGGTACAATGCAATGTATGGGGCAAGTGGACAAAGAAGTCTGAGGAGAGGCTTGCTTAGAGCACAGAATGGGGAGAGTGGATGGACAATGAGGAGAGCACATGTACATTCTACGTGTGCTACATCTCCATTCAACTGCAGTCTCCGTTCACATATATGCGATGCCATTTAAGCAGCTAATGTTGATTTTCTTCACTAACTGGCTCTAGAAATGGCATTGCTGCTGTTAGAGACTGCTTGGCAGCCCTGGAGCTGGAATTTCTCTTTAAAAAGCATGTAGGCCTCAATCAGGGGCAGTAGAAACCCGACCCCCACATCTCTGCCTGGGTGCCTTAGTCCTGACCTCAAAGCTGCTGCTTCTTCAGTAGGTATCCAATCAGTCCTTGGCATCTCAGCTGAGACTACAGGCATCAGTTGTAAGGACAGTTTGTTTTTGGATACCAACTCATCAGGCACCAGAATATGTCAGGCCCGGAAGGGTTTTCTTGATCATTATCCAATGAGAAGCAAAGTTCCTCGCTCTTTCCTGGGCAGGGACAGTGCTGTGTACAGAAAAACAAACCTAGCTCTACAGCATGGATGGAAGGCAGGATTTGAAGTTACACAAGCAGTACACATCCCTTGTATACCATGGAGACTAGCTCTGCATGCACTGCCTCTGGCACTCCCTTACAGGTATATTGGATAGGGTGGGAAAGGTATGACCCCATGGATTCACTGTCATTATTCCTGCATGGGGTCTATGTGCATTGGTTGCAGTAGCTACTGCAGTCACAAAGCTGGTCATGGAGCAACCAGAGGTGGGAAAGATTTTCGTTTTCTCTCAGCCCCCAATGCACAGTTCAGCTGTTCATGTTGAGCTATAGGGCCAGAATTGCAATCTGGATAATAACAACAAAGATGCCTCTACTTTGTCCATTCACTGTATTTATAGTTCTGAGCTCTGTTGCAAGCTGCAAGGGGTGAGCAAGCTTGGAAAAACTTGCTGATGTCACTGCTGCTTGAAATTGTGGGAGGGTGGAAATTTTCAGAATGGAGATCACTATGAAGTCACAACTCACAGCTCTGCTCCAGAAATGGGAGGGTTGCAAACCTGAGCATTTTTGCCCCAGCATTCATAGGGTTAATATTTCATGTATAGCTTCTTTCTTATAGGATGGGTGCACTTGTTCACGCCCAGGTTTCAATGCATGCACACTCTTGCAAAATTCAAACTCTAAAACCTGGGTGTGAAACAAATTTGAGAGACCAGATGGAGGCCTCTTTAGAAATTTGACCCATGGCAGTTAAACTCTGGCTTTACATCACCTCAGGCTTTAGAAAGTGAATATATTTCATATCCTCATATCGGAGGAATGTTTATGCCTTTTGTTTCAGTATAACGTAGAGAGGTCCCTGTAGCTGGTTTAGACAGGACACCAATAGGCCAATAAAAGATGGAGGCATGTCCCCTTGTTCTTGCCTTATGGCTATGTCTACACACACATCATTATTTCGAGATAAGGATTTCGAAATGAGTTATTTCGAAATAAAGTCCTTATTTTGAAATAAGTTAATTCGAATTAACAAAATGTTAATTTGAATTAAGGGAAAGCCTGCTTTTGAAACGGCGGTTATTTTGAAATAAGGCCATTTGGACCTGTTGTTTTGAAACAGTTGTTTTGAAACAATGGTGGTGTTTCGAAACAACAGGTCCAAACGGCCTTATTTCGAAATAACCATTTTGAAATAAGAGCCATTTTGAAACAATCCGGGTTTAACCTGTTTCGAAACAACGGTTCTTATTTCAAAAGGACAGAATCCATCCTTTCGAAATAAGAAAACATCATGTAGACCAAATTTATTTTATTTCAAAATAACCAGTGTTATTTCAAAATAAAAGTGCTGTGTAGACATAGCCTATGACTGTGCATGTATCTGGGACTCAGTCCTCCCATTGGTTTACAGGAAGTAAGAGTCACAGGTTGCAGCCCATACTGAGTAACATAATGAGATAATTTTACTGTCATATGTTGAATAGTGGATGGACAGGAACCCAAGGTATGTCCCTCCATCTCCTTCTCTGTCAAATGGGGATATTCAGTAAAGCTGAATTATTTCTGCAGGGATCACAGATTTCAAAGGGTATGTGAAACTCACCCTTTGCCATGCAAAACACAAAGTATTCAGAAACCATGCCATTGAAACTTTCTACTAGTTTGCTAAGCAAGTGCAGAGAAAAGCCTGGGCCTGGTTAATGTGAGGGAGCAATCAAATTTTCTGTGGAAGAAAAGAGATCTATGTGAGTTGAGCATTGCCTAAAGCCAGCCTATTGGACACTAGGCTATATCAGATGGAACCTGATATTAGGCATCTATGAGTAGCAGGTGGAGAAAGGAAAAGAAAAGATAGAAGCGGGAGAGAGGAGCAACCAGTTTAATTATTTAACCTTTCTAGTTAGATCCTGAACTAGCAAAAGTAACCCAGTGGGGTTAAAAGTCTCCCTCTGTGCTTGTTCTGAAGAGGATGAAACTCTGTCTCAGCCTTACCTAGGGAGCTTTAACTCAAGTTCTAGCAGCTGCAGGTTCTTATCTTCCGAGATCTCCAGTTCAACCTCCAATTGACCAAAATGGTGGTGAATACATAGGAAATTTATTCAGCATTCAGGCTGCTGTGGGAATCAGAATGAACTTCTTTACTTTTTAGCTGGGACTGGAACAGACACACATTTCAGCAACTGTGCTCGGAGGGGCCTACAATGCATGCTTACCAGTGGATCACACAGACCTTTAGGCATAGACTTACCTCTGTGTACACAAACAGTCCCATTGAGTTTACTGAAACATTCACTCGCTGATATGAAGGTACAAATATGGGGCCATAATCTGTTGGTTTTGTAACATCTAACATCATAGTATTTTAAATACTTGTATTTAATCTCTCTCATAGCAAACAGCATTGTTCCTGTAAAATAATGTTTGTGTTACCCACACACTAGGGCACCTCACCTTTACTGAAATCAGTTGGGCTCAAGGCATAACCTTGTTAAGGCCCCACCCCCACACCCTTTCCCAATCCATAGGGCTCTCGAGGGAAGACACCTTCCCTTAGTCACAGCTTAGGGCTCAGGGTCACCCATTCCCAGACCATAGGGTTCTGGGTGTAACCTGGTTGATTGATGTAGCCACCCTGTTGCAATCCATAGGTCTCCAGGTATAATTCTCTGTGGGTTTGCAGGATCTTTTACCAGGAAGGAGTCTTACACAATAATCTCCTTATTCTTAATTTATTACCAATTACCAAAACAGAATACACATGCTAAGCATACAGTGCTCACCACTCCCAATAAGGCAGACAGATTTCTCCTAGTGGCCAGTCAGGATTAGATCTTCTGGGGACTTCCAGCTTCTACAAAGTACGGTCGGCAGGATGTTGACATCTGGCAGCTTTGAGCTGGGGCCGTCTCCTGGAGTTAGGTTCTAGAGAACTTCCTTTTGAACTCCACTTTATATAGTTAAAACTTGGGTCCTGTTTTGCTGTACCTTAACCAGTCATTGTAGACTAACGCTGCAAAACACCAATCCTAGCACACTACGAAACAGTCCTTTAACCAATCATATCCAAGCACCTTAATTAATTTAAATAAGGCACTTAGTTATGCAGCAGACAGGAACAAGACAAATTGTTTAGATCAGTGGTTCCCAATTTTTTCTCTGCTGTGACACACCTTGATACCTTTAATTATTTTGAGGCACACCACCATATGGTCTCCCAGTGAACTCATGAATATTCACGAGCCAATCCAGAACTCTGAGAAGTTTGGGAAACGCTGATTTAGATACACAGTAGAAAAGTGGGGACCATAAAGATAAAAGAATAAGAAGTATAGATTTTAGGACCACAACTGCTTGATAAGCTATGCCTTTCCAGGCAGAAAGTTGTCAAGCAAAGATGTCTTTAAGCATCTAAAAAAAAAAATTTGTTTTTAATTTGGTGGTAGTAATAACCATTAAGATAGCATCACCTTCTCAACAGCTTCATATTACATTGTTTTGAAGTAGTTTCAGGAATGTGAAGATGTGACCACCTGCTTCATAGCTCATGGCTGCTGTCTCATATGGTTGTTACTGCTTAGGCCAAGAACAAAGCCTAGCTTAGCCAAAAAGAACCCAAGACCTCAGACCTTACACTTGTGTACTGTTTTCTTTGCTGGACAATGTTTTTCTACAGTAGAAATTTCAGAAAGTTTAAGTTAAATACATGTATTGTGTTGCTGAACAATTGATAAGCAAGTCATCCACTGACTCTGGACTGTCTCAAACTACAGAAGAGGGTAGAAACTCTCCTGCAGGTTTCTAGCAGCTCAAGAAGCATTATTTGCCTGCAACTGCCCATTAGAATACAGATGTGTGTGGTAATGTTCTTCATAAAATATGGCATTTTGCTGTATTTTTCTATAGAGAAAAAAACTCAAATCTCCTCCCTCAATACAGTTCTAGGCACTACTTGAATATTCATCATCATTATTCTTATTTATTTGTAGTACCTATTTAACACAAAGGGATGGTATGAGGATTAATTAAATGCTTATAAAATACTTGGAGATCTTTATATGAAAAGGAAATGCACTATTACAAGTACCAAATGTCTGCCTGTTTAGCCATTTATAGCTGTATTCCTCACCACAGTGAAGGGCCTCATTTTACAGAATAAAAATAGATTAAACATCTTCTAGAATTATTGCTATTTTAAAGGATGGTCTATCACAATATTTGGTGATCTGTTGGTTCTGCAGCCTGTGTAATTAGCTCAGCTGTGTATTTGCCTGATAGGAGACAGCTGCCAGGAATGAATCTAGACTAGGAAGAGAAGTTCACCAGTGACAGTCAGCTGGAACTATACTTCAACAGAGTGTCTGAAGGCTATTCACTATAGCAGTTAGTTAAGAGCAGTTTCTTATAACTGTAAGGGTAGAATCTGCTATAGGCGTTTGTTGTCCTTCCTCTGGAGGTTTTCAGCTTGGGCTATTAAGGCTGAAGAGCTTTGATAGCCACTGGGGGGTATGACAGAAGCTCTGCTGCAGTGTGCTTTTTTAATTCCTGATTTTCATCCAGTCATTAATATTTTGTTTCCTTCCTGTTTATTGAAAACCCAAAAGTGTTCCTCAACATGAGAAAGGACAGAATAGCAGACTGGAATTGATTCTCCAGTTGAGCCTTTGTAGGTTGCTTATAGCTGTAGTAGATAGGTTGCTTAATGAATAGGGTTTATTCCCTATTCACAGAGGTATGCTATTTTTTTTTTTAAATTAAATGTCGCCAAGTGTTAAAGCATGTTAACATATTGAGATGTATGCACAGAGGCATTCATTCCAGCTCAGGCAACCTGTGCAAGGTCCTTCACGCCAGGATGAATTTCATTCATAGGGAATAATTTCATCAGCCACACAAGCACTATGGATCAAAGAAAATTGAATATTAAATGTTCTTTACTGTGGGAATGTTCGCATGGATTGGTTATGGGTGGGATTTTCAAAAGCACTTAAGTGAATTAGGAGCAGAAGCCTCATTGAAAGCCAGTGGGCTGAGTGTTACTGACTCACTAAGGTGCTTTTGAAAATCCCATCTGATGTTTCTTCGGAAAGTGCACTAGGCATGAAATGGTTGATGGATAATGACTGAAAACAGACAAATAAAAATCAGAGGGGAAAATAAAGGGCAGAAAAGAAAGATACAAGAAGAGAAATGGGGGGGAGGAAAGAAATAATAATATTATGGGGAAGCCAGTGTTTCTGAAATGAGATTATGAACAAAAATACAGAATATAATGCTAAATATCATGTAAACACATCACCATCATCGACAGATACCTGCATAGGCTCCCTACCTTTCAGCTGAAAATTCTCTTGTGTTTAAAAATACCTATGAACGTGCTCCAGTTTCCCCTACTTAATTTCTGACGTTGCATGCCTTTATCTGTTTTAAGGTGAAATTACCTAATTCTGCCACTTTTAGATTGGGTATTGGGCTACAGTACCCTTTTGCATCAACCTCACTTACCCAGCAGATCCAGCTGCACTTGGCACCTGCGGCTCTTCCCTGTGGAAGTCCATGACCACTGCTGTATGTAGATATAAGCAGGACTGTCCTTAGGTGGGTACGGGCCCTGGGCGAATCACCCTCTGTGGGGCCCTCATTCAACCCCCCAGGCACTGGGGGGGACATGGGGGCCAGACCAGGGGAGAGGCAGTCCCTTGTGCCACCCGTCCCATGCCAGTGACCTGGCTAGCTGGCCAAAAGTGGCAGAACATGAGTGCAGGGTCTGGTTTCTCAGTTGCCCTTAAGCCACTAGTTGTCAAACTTTTTCCCTTGGGACCTAGCTCTGGCCCCTGCTGCCACGCGGCAACCCTCCATTGAAAAAAAAAGTGGCCACCACCAGAAAATTGAACAGTGACCATGGCTATGGGGGTGGGGGCGGGCAGCAATCCCTCATGGCTTTCATTCTTCTCTTGTGGCTTCTATTGCATCTCTGAAATCTATACATCTAATTTGAGATCACCTACGTGGAACATGCAGAGGATGATCCTACATGCCATACTTCTGTCTCAAATCAGGAAGTATGTCAAGTTTCTAATATTGCATGTAGTAGCCTGGAGTGTGTGTGGGGGGGACTTCCTTGCAAATGTGGGAGCGACTGGGTGGAGAAATGAGATGGAAGTGCTAATAAAGGGGAAGGAGAAGAGAGCCAATGCGAGGCTGGAAAGAAAGCTTCTGGAAGATCCTGTCTGCTGCTGAGCCTGTCCAAGTCCCTTCAGGTCGTGGTTCCTTCTCCACTGCCAAATCTCACAAACTGAAGCAGCTCCTCTGGGTTCTACTTTCACCTCTGAACTTCATCTGCTCCTTGAGTCTGCATGAGTTTTCATGAACACACAATTGTCCACAATATTGTGATTGAAGGGGTGCTAGCCCTCCCTGCTTGGTCTGGCGACTCCTGGCAGTGTGCATAAAGCAGCAACACAATGGGGCTATCCACTCCTCCCTTCAGATTAGGACCTTGTTATAATTTCTCCTTCCAGCAGAGCCATCCCTGAGTTGGATTTTATTCTGTTACTTAGGCTTTCTAATCATAGAAAAAATACCATACTTTGTAACACAGGCTCCTACTAGAACAGTTTGCTTTTCTCTTCTCTTTTTAATATCAGTCAAAAAAATCTTTGGAGTTTTTATTAAAATCTACAAGTTATGACTTTTATTGCAAGCAAGGGAATTCTCAGCCCACTGAAAAAAAAGGCAAGCCCTAATTTGTAAAAATAACTACAATCCCCATATCCCAGAAATGGTGGAATAAGGTGGTGTTCACAGTTTTTTCTTTTCTTCATTGGGTCTATTGACAAAAAAAAAACAAACCACAAAGGTTGCTTGCCAGTGACCTTAATCCTTTTCATATGAATGAGAGAAGCCCAAAGAGATACTGACTCAGATAGGAGGCATAGAGGTTGTTTGAACAACAATTGGCACCTCATTGTTAATCCTAGTGACTTAACTTTGTTGCAATGCTGATCTACTGCTTTAAGCAACTTTCACCCCAAGCCGCTTCTCTGTCTTTACAGCAGAGGTGGCCCTGTGAACTGGGCTGCCACTTTTGGCCAGCTCGCCCAGTCCCTGGCATGGGGGGGGCAGCGGTGTGGCACCACGGGGCTCACCAAAGTGTGGGGCCCTGGGTGGCTGCTCCTCTCACCCTACTCTAAGGATGCCTCTGGATATAAGGCAGCCTTCATAAACCAATATGCTATTTATTTTCACAGTAAGAACAAAGCATTTTGAAAAAAAAAAGGATTTTAAAACAACAAATAGTCTACGCACATGAGAGTCTAGGGAGCCTCTGACAGAAAACTGTTCTGTTGAAAAATTTTTGACCTGCATTAGTGGTAACACCTTTGTACAGGGAAAGCTGTTAAATAATAAAAAGGGATGTTCCTCTCATGTCATTAGTTCGAGTACACACTGATGTATTGTTTATGATTGGTGGGTTAAATTTGTTTTGATCATTTTCACCAAATATCTAGAGCATTTTTGCAATCGCAGATATAGTATTGATGACTGAGGGCTTGTCTACACTTATGCCAGTAAACTTAGGTTGCTCCAGGGTGTAAATGAGCCACCTTCCTGAGCAACTAGGTTACATCAACCTAAGTGCAGGTATAGACAGAATGTCAGTGGGAGATCTCACCTATCAACAAACCAACCACCGCTCATGAAGGTGATTTTATTACATTGATGGGAGAGGTCTCTCCCATCAGCACAGAGCCTTTTTATCTAGATGCCAATTTAATATGTGCTTTCTATTTTATGTGCTTCCCGAGTTTTCCTAGATTATCAGAAGTATTAGTTATTAATAGCTTATTTTTAGAAGCAAATATGTTGCAACGTAGGAAATGAAATATTATCACTGTCCTTACTATAATAGCTCTCTTCTGTAATGAGAACAGTGCATATTTCACTGGTGCCATGGAATGGTGAGGGGTTACTTTGCTCATGCCACTAGTCTTATTCAGGTCAATGGAACAGTCTGTGTGAATGAGGGCTGCAGGATCAGCTTTTATGTTTAGTGGTGATGCTATGTGCATGAAAATGAGAATGTCCAGAGGAAAAGTGACATTATTAGTGATGCTGGGTTTAAGCAGACCAGTCTCACTGCTTTAGTGTTTTAGGTGATAGCTGGATCATTTAAAATACATGGAGCAAAATCAATCTGCTCCTCTTTCCAATAGTAGTATCTCATTCTGACACGGTAATTTTTATGATAAAATAGCTTCCCAATAGGAGCCATTATAATTTGTAGGAATTTAGAAACACTACTACTTCTTCGAGTGCTGCTCAGATACATTCAGTAATAGGTATATCCGTTTTCATTTCCTATGATAAGGTGACTTTAGGCCACCGTTGCTCCTGCCATTTGCAGGTCAGGAAGCACTCGAACTATGTTGGTCTTTTATGCTTCCCTCTTAGGTCAGACCGTTCTACTTCACGGTTTTCCCCTTACCTGGACCACGGTCTTTACAATGATATGTTAGGTACGTCCTGTGGACCTTCATTGCCTTGGGTCACTGACCTTTTGTGGGATGTCGCTGCACTGAAGGCAGGAAAGAATGAACTCCACCCACCATCCATCAGCATGGCTAGCAGTCACCTATTACTGAATGCATCCGAGCAGTGCTTGAAGAAGAACGGTGGGTTACTTACCAGTAACTGTCCTTCTTCGAAATGGGCTGCTCGCATTTATTCACAACCCTCCCACCGTCCCCGCAACTTGGAGTTGGCGACTTTTAGGGACTGAGGAGGGGCCAGGTGGCAGCCACATATATAGCCACAGGGTGGCGAGGGGGGGGTGGCCACCAGCCCTTTCCTGACAGGCTAGGGCAAAAGGTTTCCAATCAATCATGCACTCTGGCATGGATACATCTGTTACTGAATGAATCCGAGCAGCCCATCTCAAAGAAGGATGGTTACTGGTAAGTAACCCATCATTTCAGGAAGTGATTGATGTGAGAGGTCAGTATACATAGAGGAAGACAAAGTCTGAATGTTGCACTGTCTTGGCTCTATCTCTTTATGCTTAGACTCAGTACACAGTGTTAGAAGTGAGCTGATTCCTGTAGTCACATGAAATCAGAAACTAAGAATGCTGTACACAAAATAATAGAGGGAGAGGGAGAGAATAAGGCTTATGACAACATCAGATTCCTGGCCCTGAGCAGGTGGACATGAACGGAGATATGAGCCATTCTTTAAATCATGATGGGATGCCTATGAAATTGCACTAAGGGCTAGATAAAAAGAAAAAAATTATAGGAGCCACACTTCTAGCTTTAATGGATAAAGGCTGTCACATGGTTCAACAGCATTTGTGTATATGTTGTGAGCAGCCTAGGAGGAACCATGTCAAGTCACAGAAGCACTCAAAAGCATTTTCAATTAAAAAAAAAGAAAAGAAAAGAAAAAAACTTGGAGAAACAATAGATCAGTGTATTGCCAAACTGTGCAAAATTGCTGACTCATGCAATTGTCGCATCGTAAAAGATGAACTCATTTGTGAGACCAGATGATTTGGGAGAATGGTCTTTTATTGAACCAACATGTGTTGGTGAGAGAGAGAAGCTTTCAAGCCACACAGAGCAATCTCTCTCACCAACAGAAGCTGGTTTAATGAAAGATATCACTACACCCATCTTGTGTTTCTAATATCCTGGGATTCACGTAACTACAACTAAACTGCATAGAACTAATTTGTGATAGATTAGTAATAGCAATGAAAGATGCAGGACTTCAAATGAGAATGCTCAGAGAGCCCACACTAAGTACCAAGAGCTATAAATATGCATAGCTAATGAACAAGTTTCACATCCAAATACAGAGCATAATGGAGCAAATACAGAGATAATTCATCTCATAGTACAGGGAAATCATAAAAATACAAGGAAAAATGCACCACAACTTGTGAAAAAGCAAATGCATGAACACAAAGCAGAGAGGATTTAAAAAAAAAACCCTAAAAAAATCCCCAACAACGAAACCCACCCACCTGCACATACAATAGAGCAGGGGTCTTGAACTCAAATCACCATGAGGGCCGCATGAGGACTAGTATGTTAGTCTGTGGCTGCACCACTGAAACCTTTACATACAACAGTATTGCAAATATCAGTCATAATAGTGTCATTGCGGGCCACAGGAAATAGCTTTAGGGGCCACATGCGGTCCATGGGTTGTGTGTTTGAGACCCTTGCTACAGAGACAAATATGATGGAAAATGCCCCTCCTACAGTGTCACATACAATAACTGTGGCAAGACAAATCAGTATGGCAAAGCTTGCAGATAAGAAAAAATGCACCAAATTGAGGAAGCAAGTTGTGATTCAGTGGATTCATTTTTGCATCTATTTGTCATTAATGCAGTGCAAGACAGCAACAATAAAATGGCTTATAAAGCTCAGACTAGGACTAGATGCAGAGGCAAGGTTGTAGCACACAAACAGAAACCTGAATGCAAAATAGTCAGTGGGACATCAGTTAATGTGCTAAACTTCAAAGACTTTCTTACCCTTGAACAAGATAAGAAAGCAAAACAGCAACCAAGTAAGGCCAAATTAAAACTACACAGTAGTGACACAATTATAATTACACAGTGACACAATTGTAATACCACCATGGCAATACATAGTATAAGCAGAATTCCCAGGGAATGTATTGGGACTGAAATGTCAAGTGGTACAGACAACAGAAGCTACTACTTTCACTAAAACAAGTATATTCGCTAATCTAGTGAGACTAAGGGCAGGTCTACACATAAAACACTGTAGCAGTGCAGCTGTGCCTCTGTAGTGAAGATGCTACTATACCAGTGGAAGAGTTTTCCCATCAGCATAAGTTAATCCACCTCTGCGAGAGGAGGTAGCCATGTTGCTAGGAGCCAAAGTTATAGCTTTGTTAGTCTAGTTCAGCAAAACAGTCTGCTAATACTTTTAAAGACTAACACATTCATTTATCACCTGAGCTTTCACGGGAGAAAATCCTGATTTCTCCACGAAAGCTCATGCGATAAATTTGTTAGTCTTAAAAGTCCCACCAGATTCCTTGTTTGCTATGTTGATAGGAAAAATGCTCTCATCAAAATAGCGCTGTTTACACTACAGATTAGGTCGATGTAACTGCTTCGCTCAGGAGTGTGTATTTTTTGCACCTCTAAGAGACGTAATTATGCTGTATTTATTGTATAGACCTGACCTAAGACCAGCATAAATTATTGATGTAATAGACACACAGGTAATTAAAAATATGTCCAGAACTGACAATACATTGTGGAATCCTTATAACAAAGCCACTAAAAGATTACCTTTTTGGGGAGGGGGCAGAGAAGACCCTAGGATGCCATAGATAAAACAATTCAGCATCAGTACAAGCATTGCCTCACAGAGCCCATAAAGAAGATAAGCAGCATGAGAAGCCAGGCAAGGAAGTTTTAGGGGTGGTAGAGTAGGGCAGCCTTTCTGAATATCAACCTTCAGAGGACACCAAACTACTGTGGGTGCTGGTGTGATGCTGGACTGTTCCCTTCTCCCAATCCCCCACACCTCTGCTCTGCTGTGTTTGGCTGCTAGGAGAGGCACCAGAAATATTTTCCACCCTGCCTGGCAAACCAGTGAGGGGCCCCAGCTGGACAAAGCCACCCGTATGCCTAGACCCAACCAACGTATATAAAGCACTAAAAAGAGCTCAAGACCAAATGCACATGATTAAAGAAATGCTACCTGACTTTGCAAAACAAAGGCATTTTCAGCACTTGATGTTAAATATGCATATGGGGAAGTGCTAGTGGATTAAGAAAGCAGCTACCTCAGCACTTTGAACAACAGCAGATAAATATATATGGCTGAGAACACCATTTGGGATCAAACCTGCAATGGGAGAATTTCAGTGTTTCCAACAAAACATACTGACAGGATTTGCAGGAATCAGCATCATAACTGGTGACATTTTGGTGTACAGATGTGAAGACAGCATGACGGAAGTTGTGGCATAACCTCTTCTGTCTACTGGAAAGTGCCAGAGAAGTGACATTTTTCTAAATGAACCATGGCAACACTTTTTAAATGTTATTTTTCAGGTTTGGGGGGGGGGGGGGGGAGCTGAAACTATTTGTCAAATTTGATCTGAATTCATGAATAGATTCAGTACCCGAAAAAGGCATTTTCTGAAAATACACTATTTGCAGAAAAACTGTTACACAGCTCTGACCTTTGTACATATGTTTCAAAGATTGAAATACTGTAGTTAAATTAAAAAATTCATTGTGATTCCCATTTATTAAAATGTCACACACACCCCCGACTAGGGCTACCATGTTTTCACCAAAGCATTTTGCTGATCTTCCTTGTATTGGGGGGCAATTTTTAGTCCCCCTTCACAAAAATACAGTGCTAATAGATACTTCTTCAAATGCTGCTAACATCATTCAGTTACAGGCATCTATGTGCCACAGCACACAGTAATCCAGAAAGTCTTTTAGCCCTAGTCTGCAAGGTCAGGGTCAGCAGTCAAAGCCTCCCTGTGCTGCAACTGTGGCTATATATGCGACCCTGACCTTCCCAGTTCCTTCTTTCCGCCCTCAGCAACAGTACGGGAACAGCCCGTCCTTGTGATTAAGCAAGTACTTGTCTCACTAGTTAGCTTTTGTTATTTTTGCACGATTAAGTAATGCTGGGATTTGAACCCTGCGCGGTTTGCTGCAAGACGTTCCTGATTGATGACCCTCATGAGAGTTGCCTGTCCTGTCTGGGTGAGTTGCACCTAGCGGACAAATGTCCCATATGCAAGTCCTTCAAAAGAAGAATTTGCAAAGATAGGGAGCGGAGGCTTTGGAACTTCATTCGGGATCAGGCGGCACTACTGGCTCTGGGTATGCCCACCAACCTGAAGGACTCACTGGCACTGTGTGCCAGATTGGCACCAGCGAAGACCTGGCGCCACTTTCTGGCTATTACTAAAAAGCCATAATCAGCCTCTGACTCTGCACCGCCTTAGCACTGTCCCAGCTCACCGCTAGCCATTCCTCCTTGGGAAAGGGATTCAGTACCCATCCCCTCAACACCAGAGGCATTTGCTGCAGCAAAAACCCTATCAGAGCTGACATGTCCAGTACCACGCAGATTGGTGCAGTCAAAAGTTAAACTGGCTCTCAGCCGAGGAGTGGTCCTCTGCAGCAGGGGTGGCACTGGTCCTGGAACCAACAGTGGACACTTCACCAGTAACAGAGGAAACCAGCTCCATCCCGGGACTGGAGCAGGGTTCGGCAAATGGTTACTCCTCATCACCCATGTCGGCACATGAACTGTTGGTGCCATGCTCGCAGGGATCAAGAAGAGCGAGATCATACTTGGCTTCCTCAGTGCCAATCTATGATGAACTGCAACACCACAGATCTCCATTGTACCCAGTACCAACTCCTAAAGAGAAAAGCCTGCAGGAAAGCAGTGCCGAAAGTGCTCCCTGACTCCTCACAACTGAAGCACTTCACCTCTTGGTACCAAAGAGCAACTGCTGATGGGACCATCCCCCTCACTGACCCAGTCGGCACTGGGGGGGGGTGTGCAGAGTAGACCCCAGAGCAGCCCTTACAGTGAGGGTGGCTCCCAAAAGGTAAATGGTCGCACTAGGGCACGCTGTGACTCCACCCCACAATCCTTCCGGGAATGGCCTAGTGGATGGTCCAACTACCACTTGGAGGACGAGCCTACGTCATTGTGACCCTCGGCACTGTTGTCTACTTGGACTCCTGGCTCCTCGGATGACTTAGGCTATGAACCCGACTCTGGCACTGCACAGTACCATAGATTGTGAATCCCTTCTTCCTCCTTTCCAGACGAAGCTGTCTACCAAAGGCCTCTGGAGTAAAAAGATGACCCTTGCATCCAACAGACCTCCTTAGGCACATGGCAGCAAATTTGAACCTAGACCTGGGGATTGTCAAGGAACAGTCCAACCCCCTCTTTGATTTGGGGGTTGCAGCCCTGCCTGCTAAGGTCTCAGTCCCTCCTCATGAAGGGGTATACTCCATTGCAAAGGCACAGTGGCAAAACCCCTCCTTGATTTCTCCCATGTCCAAAGTTGTGGACAGGAGATACCATGTCCCGGCTGATAAACTATCTTTCCTTTTCAACCACTCTACCCCGGGGTCCCTGGTGGTAGATGCAGTCAACCACAGGGAGAGGCAGGGCCAGCATAGCTCTGCTCCCAAGAATAAAGAGGCAAAGAAACTCAACCTTTTCAATAGGAAGGTTTATCCATCTCAGCCCTCCAGCTCTGCATGGCAAATCACCATGCCTTTATCGGAAGGTATGCTTTCAATGTCTAGGGAGTGCTAGAAAGATTTTGGAATGTGATTCCCAGGGAATACGTTGGGGATTTTGAGACGCTGGTTGAGGAAGGGGTACTAGTCGCCTGCGATATGTTGCTGGTGTCATGGGATGCATCTGACACTGTTTCCCATAACATGCCTTTCGCAGTGTCTGTGCGCTGAGCAGCCTGGTTTCAGGGCTCTGGTTTGTCTCAACAGATGCAACAGACCATTCAGGACCTTCCTTTTGAGGATCCAACCTTGTTTGCAGAATCTACAGATTCTAAGCTACACGAGATGAAGGACTTTAGGGCCACTCTAAAGTCCCTGGGCATGTATGTGCCACCAGGAACTAGGTGCCTCCTTCAGACCCCAATTGCCTCAGCAACAATCGCAGCAGCTACAGCAGCAGAGCCATACACAGGGGTCCCGTCAGAGGCCCTACGAATAGTCTCAACATCGCTATGGGGGCTTGGAGAGGGAAAGGAACCGGGCGAGTAAGGGTTTGAAATCCCAATCCTTGACCCAAACATCCCGCCAAGGGAACAGTAGCTCTCAATCAGCTGGCCAGTGCCCGACTGGCCCCCTTTCTACCTCAATGGGTCAGAATCACAGCCAACGTTGGATAGTGGATACAATATCCAGAGGTTACTCAATCCAATTCAAAACCATACCCCAAGACAGGAACCCATCCCCTCATCCGTGTCTTGGGGATCCAGAGCTAGACTTTCTGTTACAGAGAATGCGAAAAACTTCTCTCCATAGGGGCCATAGAAAGGGTCCCAAGGAGTCCAAGGGGGAAGGGATTCGACTCCAGATACTTCCTAATTCCCAAACCAAACAGTGACCTAAGACGCACCCTGGACCTCAGGTCTCTGAACAAACATCTAAGGAGAATAAAATTCCGCATGGTTTCCCTCTCGCAAGTCATCCCTGCTCTAGATCTAGAGGATTGGTTTGCAGCCCTCGACTTAAAGGACACTTACTTTCACATAGCAATAAGGCCAAAATGCAGAAGGTTCCTCAGATTCGTAGTGGGAAGGGAACGCTTCCAGTTTGCATCCCTCCTGTTCAGGCTCACCTTGGCTCCCAGAGTTTTCACAAAATGTATGGTGGCAGTGGCAGCACATTTACAGAGACAGGGTGTAAAGATCTATGCATAGCTTGACAACTGGATAATAAAGGAAAATCCAAGTACCACATTCGCCACAGCATCACCATGGTAAAAAGGCTGTGCGGTTGTCTGGGGTTTTGCAAAATCAAGAAAAGTCAAAACCCATCCCAACCCTCACAACAGAATTTATCGGGGCCCTACTGGACTCCAAGAAGGGCAGAGCATTTCTTCCCCTATCAAGGTTTCAGTCCATGTGTTCCATCATTTTGGAGCTTCAGAGGGCTCCAGTCACCACAGCCAGACAGTGCCTACAGTTGGGCTACATGGCAGCCTCAACTTCAGTAATCGGAATGGCTCGATTGAGAATGAGACCGTTCCAGCTCTAGGTAGCTTTGGTCTTCCATCCCCAGAAACACCCCTTGAAGAAGGTGCTGTCAGTTCCCTGCAAGGTCCTAGAAACCCTTGAAATTTGACAGGACCCTCTCTTTGTCAGGGGCAGGATCCTCTTTGAGACCTCAAACCCCACAGTGACCCTGATAACAGATGCATCGGATGTGGTTGGGGGACACATATCTCAGGGGGGTTATCAACCCAAGGGACATGGGCCCTCAGGGACAGGTCTCTTCACATAAATGTGAAGGAGCTCAGGGCCATTCACCTAGCTTGCCAAGTTTTTCTGGACCTGGTGAGGGGGAAAACAGTCCAGGTTCTAATGGACAGCACATCAGCCATGTTTAACATGAACCAACAGGGAGGAGTGTGCTCCCCAGATCTCTACACAGAAGCCACCAGCCTGTGGGAACCTGCTCTGAAACACGACTTCACCCCACTAGCAGTTCACTTGCTGGGGGTGGAAAATGGTGCAGCACACTTGCTGAGCAGAACCTTCCTGCCTTACCACCAATGGTCACTGCACGTGGAGGTGATGTCCCACATAGTCAGCCAGTGGGGTCTACTGCAAATAGATCTGTTTGCAACACATCCAAATTGGAAGTGTCAACTCTTCTGTTCGCTCAGGGGCAGAGAGAAGGGCTCAGTCACAGATGCCTGTCTAATCTCATGGGGTGGCCTGCTGATGTATGCCTTTCCCCTGATTCCTCTGATTTACAGGCTACTCCTAAAGATAAAGAGGGACGGAGCAGACGTGATTCTCATAGCTCCAGACTGGCCCAGACAACATGGGTTCTTGATCCAGCAAGACCCGTCAATGGATGCCCCATTTCACCTTCCGCTTAGGGAAGACTTATTGATGCAGAACTTGGGCACGCTATGGCACCCAAACCCCAAATTGCTTCATCTAACTGCGTGGCGGCTGCATGGCTAAATGACTCTGAAGGCTCTGCTCTGACAGAGTTAAGGAGATACTGGTGGGCAGTAGGAGACCTTCCACTAGGGCACCTACTCAGCTAAGTGGAGACAGTTTTCCCTTTGGGCCAAGGAAAGAAGAGGTGACACCAGAGTTAGCCCCCTTCCATTCAATACTGGACTATCTATTAACCATCAAGGGTAAGGGCTTCTCAGCTTCCTCTCTACGGGTTCACCTAGTGGCGATTTCAGCCCTTCATAAGAAAGTGCAAGGGGTCCCAGTCTTCTCCCACCCAACCATCATGCAGTTCCTGAAGGGTATTGACAGGTTATACCTGCAACCTAGAGCCCCTGCTCCTGAGTGTGACCTAAATGTGGTGCTCCAACACCTAACAGAGCCCCCATATGAGCCTTTGGGCTCATGCATCTTCCTAGTCCTCTTGTGGAAGGTAGCCTTTCTGTTGGCCATAACTTCAACGAGATGGGTCTCAGAGCTCTGAGCCCTCTCCTCAGAACTCCCATATACAAGATTCTTTGCAGACCAGGTGCTGTTACATCCACACCCCTCGTTTCTCCCAAAGGTGGTCTCACCATTCCACCTGGACCAGGACATTTGCCTCCTGCTGTTCCTTCTAGACCCTCAGGTCATGGAAAACCAAAGAAAGTGGCACACACTGGACATCGGACAAGCACTCCTGAAGTATATTGAGCGTACGTGCCCATTCCGCAAGTCCTCTCAACTCTTTGTCACCATCACAGAGAAGAAAAGAGAACAACCAGTGACAACACAGTACATTTCCAAATGGATAGTGAACTGTATTAAAGACTGCTACAGAAGGCTGGGTACACCCCTCCCGGGGAGAGTCTGGGCTCACTCAACCAGAGCTCACACTTCCTCTATGGCCTTCCTGGCACAGGTCCTGATCCAGGAGATCTGCAAGGCAGCCACGTGGTCACCGGTGCATACTTTCACAATGCACTACGCTATTGTCCAACAGGTAAGAGAGGATGCTCAGTTGGGCAGAGCCGTACTTAATGTGGGTAAACTGTAACTCCACCCACCATCCTGGGTATGGTTAGCAGTCACCTGTAACTGAATGATGTGAGCAGCACTCGAAGAAGAACGGTGAGTTACTTACCAGTAACTGTCCTCCTTCGAGATGGGCTGCTCACATACATTCAGGCCCCTCCCACTGTCCCCGCTAATGGAGTTGGCAAAGGTATACAGCACTGGGAGGGTCAGGGTCAGTGCCGCATATATAGCTGTGCTCGTGGCACAAAGGGGTTGTTGGCTGCTGACCCTGACCTGACAGGCTAGGGCTAAAAGACTTTCCGGATCACCATGCACTGCAGCACATAGACACTTGTAGCTGAGTGTAGATGAGCAGCCCATCTTGAAGAAGGACGGTTACATCAGTAAGCCACCAATACTTTAACTTCATAAGTTAAAAGGAGAAGTGCACTAGAAACATAGTAGGTACACTTAATTCTTATTTACTGTGAGTATCATACTTACAAAGCTGATGGTCAGGCTCTGAAGTTTTAAGTGTTGATGCTCTACTGTATTCTTAGTGGAAATATTTGAATATCTGTTTTTCATGAGAAAAAATCACCTTGATGCCTCTTACCTTGTTACAGAAATTGTGGTTTGTATATCGTTACACTAGCTTTAGTTATTTTTTCTCCAGTACCCAAGCTATGTATATTTAATGTTATTTCCAACAGTATCTTGATCAAAATATTTTCTTTCACATTATTCTCTGGAGAAAATGCAATATAGTCTGTAAACGTGAATTGGAATAAGAAGTAGGAAAGAAGGGAGTAGTTATATGGCTGTGTACAACTTCTGAATAAATATGAATGACATGATTGAACAGTAATATTCAAGTCACTGTTTATAGCATTTTTAATTATCATGCTAAGTATAATATCACAAAGAAGAAACATGCAGCATCATTGAAGCTAATGAAAATTAGGCTGAGAACATTTAGCTCATTTACTCTGCTTTAGACATTGAAGCTCAGCATCAGTATGAGTTATTAAATCAGATTTTGTATGTTGTCATCAAACTATGGATTCAGGCTTCTTACCAACACTTTTGTGGTGACGATGATACTATAAGTTATGACAAAGTGGAAATTTTTGTATTATTTTTATGAGTCCTGCTGTGTGCCTCAGTTTCCCCTGTATGTTGCATTGTTCCCCAGTGGAGGTGGAAAACGGTGGGTTACTTAGCAGTAACTGTCCTCCTTTGAGATGGGCTGCTCACATAAATTCAGTTACAGCTGCAAAGCTTTCCCAATCGATGATCCTCATGAGAAATGCTTCGCATGTCTAGGTGAGTTGCACCTAGTTGCGAGCTGCCCTATCTGCCAGTCCTTTAAATGGAGGCGGTGCCGAAGAAGACGTCGACCGAGATTTTGAACTCAGTGCTGAAAGGTGGTGCTGAGTCTCTGGTGCCCAAACCATTTGGAGTGCCGGTGGAGCGCTCACAGCTGGGGTGGCATCAGAGGCAGGCACGCTACTCTCAGCGAGAGTGCGGAGGCACCTCTGTCTGTCTTTGCGAGTCCTCCATTTAAAGGACCGGCAAATAGGGCAGCTTGCGGCCAGGTGCAACTCACCTAGACATTTCTTGTGAGTATCGTCAATTAGGAAAGCTTTGCAGCTGTAACTGAATGATGTGAGCAGCACTCGAAGGAGAAGGTCTGTTTGCTTTCAAGGCAGGCTAAGAGACGTAGATGTGGGTGTCACCTAGCTCTATGGCCCTTTGTCCCCAAATCAGTGGAACATTTGAGAAGACAATGGCAAATCCTGGCTCCAGGACATTGACACCTAGCAACCAATACCCCAGAGGGATACAGACTTCCTCACCTCTCAACAGAAGGCACCCTTCCTGGCTTAAGAACAAAGGACTGGAAGGTGTGAAGTGGTGGGATAAAAATTGGCCTGCTGGAGGGAGCTGACTGAAGTCTGAGCAAGGAGGTCAGAAGCTGAGAGAGAGACAGAGCTTGAACCAAGGGTTTCACTACTGCTTTGGGCTAACCAGAATGGAATATGGCATAACTTTCAGTTCCCTGTGCCACCATCAGGACTGCCTATGCTGCGTTCCAGTTAATAAATAAACCTGGCTGTTTTGACAATGCTATGTGTCACTGCAAATCCTGTGTGAGGTGCATTAATCCCTGTAGAATGCAGAAGCCTCTACCAGGAGTCTGTCTCAGCTGGACTCCCTGAACAAGTTCCTTTTATGAAGCAGGAGTATTGAAAGCCTGCAGATCCAGTTTAAGGAGGTGGCAAAGCAACATGACTCACTGGAGAGGAAAAGTGAGATACCTTGAGGGCCTGGCACACAGAAGGGGATCCTCCTAGACACTGTGCCGAACCTGGCATAGTTCTGATTCTGTGGCTCCATGACATATGAAAAGGTCCAACCTTTCAGAAAGGAGGTGCTCTGACTATTCTGCATAGAGGATGAGGTTTGCTTCCCACAGCACGAAGAGGAATTTGCACCTAGAATCCTTCAGATTTTTCAGCAGTCTGTGCCCATACGCATTGGTTCAGCCCCTCCAAACACTGACTTCAAAAGTCTCTTCCCCCATTGGCAGGAACATGATTCCTTTGGACCCACATTGCCAGTTTCCTTTAATTGGTCTGAGCTTTTCTCACAGGGGTTGTTGCAAAAGAAAATGTTATGCCTCTTCTGTTTCCACAAAATCATCACACATACTAAGAAGAAAGTACATTTCATTTTAGAAGCAGATACAAATTGTAGGCCAAATTCTGCTCTCATTAAGACTCATGTAAATCTAGTATAAGTGTACCTCAGTGGCATCATTTTGGATTTGTCCTTTTGTGTGATGCCATCAGACCTATGCACAAAATAGCTAAGACAAATCAGTGGGGAATACTTAAATAGGGTCAAAAACTGTGAAAGATGTGTTGGAAAATCTGCACAGAACACCACTGCCTGCTTTTGGAAGCTTAAATGCATATCTAACAATTAGTTGCCTGGTGGAATCCTCATCCATTTTGCTCTAGAAGATGAACCCATGTGTACTTCTAAGGCTTCTCATAGGAACAGGCTTCTAACTAAGAGTAGAATCTGACCCTGGAATAATAGCAGTATGATGGTATAGAATGGAGATGTACTGAAGACCTGTGTAGGGAAGTCCTGCAATTTTGTGAGAAGCAAACTCTCCCCAAATAACCCCCTCCAACGAAAACTCCATACTTAGGGTATGCCTACAGTGCTGCAGTGGCAGGCGTCAATGCAGCAACTTCAGTTGAGCAGGTCTGTATGGGCAGCTTGAGGGGAGAGAGTCTCCCATGGATGCATAACCATGAAGACGCTATGATATGTCAACATTACTATGTCAACCAGAGATACACAAGCTTATTACATAGTTTGCATATCTCCTGTTGACCGCAGCCGCCAGTGTAGGGCAGACTTAAGTTGTACAAGGACACAAGGTCTCAGTTCTGCTCTAGTTTTTTCTTTTATGTGTTGTATCCTAAGTACCTAATAAAGCATCATTATGGTGATTCTCTACCACACTGTATTAGGTTGATGATATGCAGCTTTAATTTTCTTTAACAACATCAGTGTTTTCTGCATTTTTGTTGCTGTCAGTGTCTGTCTGGCATTTTCTAACAGATCAGCTTCAATTTTCTTCAGTGTAGCAGACCCTGAAGATATTTTCATTAGCTCCCAGCAGATGCTATATGGGTTGGGTAGTAATAAATGACTTCTTAGTGATTGTTTTCCCTTCACATAAGTCCATTTTCAGGGAGGACTGCATCAAGTAATTTAAGCTGTTAATTGTTTATGATATCTAGGGCTTCCAGACTCTGTGGGTGTTTTTGTATGTACAAATGAGAATTATTAAGCATGCAAACAGGATGCTGACAGGTCGTCCTTAGTGTTAACTGCAAATAGTAGGACAAGTTCTGGCACTGTGTATGTATGCTAGAAAGGTGGGAGGGTGGGAAACTGGGAGGAATTAATATTTTAACAATCCATGACTAACTAGGAACTTCACAACTGTCAGTATGTTACACACCATAGTGACACAAGGCTTGATCCAAATGAAGTCAGTTGGAAATTTTCTACTGATTTCAGTGGATCTTGGATAAGCATCTCAAGGCCAGTGGAAAAAGAATATGGCTCCTCTTGCTTCAATATAATAGGTCCCCGCCACTTGTCACAGAGACTCTCCATTAGCTGTTAACAATCTAATCCAGTGGCTGGGCAAAAATAAAGGCCTGGGGGGCCAGATCTGACCCATGGGACATCTCTGTCCAGCCCACCACTGCCTCCCCCAGCCAGCTCGCCATACCCGCCCACCCTGGGGCTGCTGTCCGCCATCCTCCCACCAGCTCTCCTTGGCCCTGGGCTGGTTCTCTGTCATCATCCCCACCCCTCCGGCAGCTCTGCAGCCCCTTCCACACACTGGCCCTCTACTGCTGTGCTGTCCCCTCCCTCGTTGGCTCTCTGCCGCCAGCTCTGTGCACCCGCAGCTCTCCGCTGCAGTGCCGCCCCCCCCCCCAGCTCTGCGCTGCTCCCCAGCCCCTGGGGCTGGTTCTCCACCATGGCGTCAGCACACCTGTGAATATTGTTGCCCACCTCTGTTCTAGTCACTAGTGTCTGAGACACTGTTAAACAGTTCTGATTGCATCCAGTAGAGGGCTGAATCCTACATAATAGCCCAGTTCTTACAAAGTCAAATTCTGTTAGTACTACTGTTGATGTTGGCAAATGTGAAGTAGCTTACTCTCCTTGATACCTGAGAAAGTATGATTGTTGCTAATTTTATTGATGTGATTATATTTGTGCTCATCACTGAGGCTGGCAATGGTGTTTGATTAAGTCAGTAGACACTCCATTTCCCAGATTACTGTCTGTAAAATACATGCAATGTGTTGTAGCCCCGTTGGTCCCATAATATTAAGGTGACCAGGTTGGCGAGGTAACAACTTTTATTGGACAGAATTCGGCCCAGTAAAAGACATTATCTTCCTACCTTGTCTCTGTAAACTATACGTTCATAAGTGGAAGGTGTAGTGTATAGAATTTGACTTACTAAAAAAAGGACTGACCAGTCTCTCCCATACACAGGTCTAAGATTTCAGTAACAAAATTTGAATTTAATTGCATTGCACATTAATTTGTATACAGCCAACTCGCACCAACCTTAGCAAACCTTGCCTGCCTATCCTTTTCACTTAACTCCTTGTGTAAGACGTTGGAGTGATAAAACAATGGACTCTCAAATGCCAAGTGCAACACTGTAAAACTGTGTGAAACCATCTTTCTGCCTACACCAGGACATAGGGTTTGAGTTACTTGATTGAGACTGGACAAGCTACAAAGCCATGCCAAGGCTACTTATTGCATATTTCACACTAATTGGTACATCATACTCTCCCCACTAATATGTAGGTCCCATTTGTGCATGCACAGACCAGGGTAAAGCACAATGGTGGTATAGCTGCCTCTCTTTTTAAGTAAATGTCCAAGCAGGCTGTTTTATTGGAGGTTCAGCTTTCAAAGTCCTTACTCAGATTTTCCTCTGAGTTTTACTCAGGTGGTACGGTACAATCATGAGCTCCAGTGGAATGTTTCCTCAGAATGGATTGAGTAAACACTGCAGGATTTGTCCCCTATGATTCTTTAAAAGGAAGAAGGTAGCAGATGGACATTAGTACCTTGACAACTAGTTCAGACAGGGAATCATCAAGATTCCAGGAATTCCATTAAAAAGAGCATATCCATCGCTCCCTTTTCATAATGCAGGCCCTGATCTTGCAAAAGGCTTACACATGTACTTAGCTTTACTTACCATGAGTAGTCCCACTGAAAATTAGATATGTACCCAGCCTTTGCAGGGCTGCAGCTATGGGATTGGCCATTTCTCCTCTAATGTAGTTAAGTTTGATGTTGCTGATTACTCTTTCTGTCAAACGACGGACATTGAAGGGCTAATCAAAGTACATCTCTGACTATCTTGTCCAATGGGAGACAAACTGAGGTGGACTAAACTACTAAAAATTCTTCATTGTTCAGAGCAGGAACATTGGGACAGACGCTGGCCTCTTTGAAACTAAAGTAAGTCCACTGATGTCTGTGAAGTTATTCTGGGCTAGATTTAAACAAAGATACAAAGACAAAGGTACGAATCTGGCTCATTGTCTTTCTTTTGTAAGTAAAGCACCATATAATATCAACACTGTCTGAATAACGGAAAAAATTGTTACACTGCTAAAAAGAAAACATATAAAAGCCAAAGAACTCACTTTTTCTTGGCTCTGCCTTTCCACTCAAGAAGAAAAAACCATTGCCAAATGTTTTGCTGATGTAAGGATTGAGTGTGACATTCTAGTCCTGAGTAAAATAGAGACAAGTTGATGAGGTAATATCTTGCACTGGACCAACTTCTGTTGGTTAGAGATGAGCCCTAAAGCTACACAGGCTGAAAGAAGAGCTCTGAGAGACTCGCAAGCTTGCCTCTTTCATCAATGCAAGTTGATGTAATATAAGTTATTTGTCTAATATCCTGTGATCAACATGGCTACTATAACACTGTAAACTGGATCAAATAAGCCATTCTTGGTGGTCTAACATTCTATGAGGTGCAAGACAACAACAGAGTTTCTAACGCTAAACTTCTCTACTGTTGTTTTTTAACCTCTGAACGAACAAAATGAACAAAAAAAAGAAAAAGAGGCAGGTTATGAATATGAGGAAGTTTAGGAGACTCCATTACAGTCTGTGTCTGTTGGTCTGTATCTCTTTCCCACTTCACTTGTTTAGTTGTGCTAGAGTATAATGTCTGAGGCACAATAACATCATTCCATATATATCTTATTAGGATTATACTCATGAGTTGTTGCAATTATAGGAACCAATTCTACTTTTATTAGAATTAGACGGTGTTTGGCATTTGCCTTCAATGAGCGCTAAATTGGACTTGTAGACTTTCTAAATGGCTTAATTATCTTTAAGATAACATATGGGCACCCATGAAGTACATCAGTAGAGAAATTATTATTGTAACTGTTGGTCAGCTGTTTTTCCTTGTCTCTCTTATCAGCCCCTCCAAAGCTGTACCCACATAGGAATTTTTCTGTCTTTCCCTTGAAACTCATTAATAAGTCTTTGCAAAGTTTTTCTTTGGTATTTTCTCTACTGTGTATAAATAAAAAGTCTGCTTTTGTTATTGCTCTTACAGTATTAGTCATGTAAGATGTAGGAAGGAAATACAAGTTAAGAATTTCTGATATAATTTAGATGATCACTGAATCTGTCAAGGGGAATACGTGGTTTTGTTACAGTCAGATTGTTATTCTTCAGTGGTTCTTTGAGTAATTAACTGCACATATTTACTCAGAGCTTCATAAATCTAATATTTCTCTTGGTCTGTTAGGCAGGGATGTTGTTTGTTCTTGATATAACTGATACATGAAAACTTTTTCCTTTCTTTTTCCTGCTCATCATCTGGTGTGTGATATTCCACTAAAACATGAAAGAAAAATAAGTTTGGGGGAAAATAAGTTAACTTGGGTCCAATATCACTTTCTAAAGATTTTTCTAAATTATGGGCCTCTACTTCACTTCTTGAATTGGAACACTCTTTTGTTCAGTTTATGCCTAATCCAGCCTTAGGACAGGATGAATAGCGAGAGAGCAGAAAGCTGGCCATCTGAAGTTGTGAAGGACAAGAGGTTTTTTGTTTTGATCTTTTTAAGGAAATCATATGTTTTGCTAGATCATCAAAGTACTCTGAGTATGGGGGCTTTGCCACTGCTATTTGGGACCGAAGAAAATGTTGGTTGGTAAATCCTTCTCCAAAGGTTTAGATCAAGTGGAAATAAGATCAGAATTTTAAATTCTGAACTTTGGGGTGTTGCTTGTAAATTACAGTCAGTAAAAAGCTGCCATTGTATGTGATGCATAAAGCTGTTCTAGTCATGGGAGTATCTGTCTGCCCATGTCACATTAGCTGAGATTTTCCAAAGAAAGAACCTAAGTTAGGTTCGTAAGGATGAGATTTTAAAAAGTGCCTGAAGGCATTAGGAGCACAAGTCCCACTGGAAGTTGCACTGGCAGGTGTTCTATTGAGGCTCTTAAATAAGTGGCCTGGTTTTCAATATTGCCGTACACCTCACATTTCACATTGACTTTAATAGTAGTCATTGGCCAGCCAACATTTTAAACCATCAGATATTAAAGGCCTAAATATGGAATTAGGTTCCTAACACTAGACCCTATTTTTTAAACTCTTGTCCTTTGTCTCTAAGGTGCATCTACATTGCAAAGGAAAAATCCACAGTGCCAAGTCTAAAAGGTCAAGTTAGTTGACTAAGGCTTCCAGGGCTGTAGCTGTGAGCCTAAAAATAGCAGTGTATATATTACCATTTGGGCTGGGTTCTGAGGGTATGTTTTCACGGCAATAGAACACCTATGGCCAGCCCATGTCAGCTGACTCAGCCTCACAGGGTTGGGTTAAGGGTCTGTTTAAATGAGGTGTCGATGTTTGGCATCTAGCCTGAGTCTGAATGTCTGCAATGCAATTAAACAGCCATATAACTGGAGTACAACTCAGCTGGCATGGCCCAGATATGGGCATTAACTGCAGTGTAGACATATTCTGAGGACCTTACCCCACACTGGGTTTTCTAATGGTTACACTTGTTATTTTTAATCCCACAGTCTGAACCTTGTAAGCCTGAGTCAATTGGCCTGGCCTTTGAGACTCTAATCTTGCAAGCAGAGTTGCAGCAAAAAAACTATGCAGGGATTGTGGTAAGGGTGGAGGAGAGGGAAAATTATCCACCAGACTTGTAAGGCATAGAGGCAACCTGACAAATGGTTCTTACCCATTTATGGAGGAGATAATGGATACAGCCTAGTATTTTTCCCCATGGATCCACCTCTCTAATGCACATGCTGAGATGTGGGCCAACGGATCCATACTATGGTTGATGAACTGGGCATATCCCTTGCTTGTCTTTGGCAAGCTTCTTCCTTTAATCATGCTTTGGTCAGTAGTAAAATAGTTATCAATAATGACATTTGAGTGATTATAATTGGACATTTTTGTTTACAGTGTGTGTTTGTAGTTATGTTGGTCCCAGGAGAGACAAGGTTGGTGAGGTAATGTCTTTTATTAGGCTAGCTTCTGTTGGTGAAAGAGATGTGTTCACACACTTATGCAGAAGTCTTCTTCACATCTGGGGAAACCCTATGCTTAAAATACTACAGGAGCACAGTTTTCGTTCTCATACCAAAAAAAAAAAAATATATCAAACCCATGTGCAGGTCCCTGACTGGCATTGCTTTTGTGGCTAGCCATGAATGTCAAGAAAAGCTTAACATTTGTACCTTTCTAGGATGGTTCCAATATTGTTCTCCACCATTATCATTTTTAATAAGGCTTTTTCCGAAGCCAGTATGTGCCCTCCTCCTTGAACCCATATATTTTTGTTTTTCCTGTCTCACACTTTCCTGCATGGCTAAAACATCTATCCCCCATGATAGCTATTTGGGAATCACAAATCCTCAGAAATTTTAATGGAAGACTGCTTATGGAATTTGGTACTTGCATTGGGAACAATGGGAAGCAGGAAGAACCACAGGAGTATTTCAGACTGGTCTCCCTATCAAGCATATTGTAGGTACTCTTATTTTCCTGTGTAACAAGAGAGCTTTCCAAGATTTCTTCCCTAGAATGGCAATCTCAGACTTCCTTTTGGGCCCATTTAGTGAGTGTTTACCTTTTCAGTCTGTGCAAATATACTGATAATCTCCTATCTGAAAGATCCTACTTAGAGCTTGCCTACACTGGAAATAGGGGTATAATTTAATCTTAGGTTGTCCAATTACAGAAGGCAAAGGTGAGTGATCACAGCAGATTGCTTGCTTTGAGTCATGTGTCCCCACTGCTCACATTACTTCTTGAAAGGCATTGCACTGTGGGTAATAGGCGCTGGGACTTGTGGGGAGGCAGTCATCCTCTGCTCACTCCCCCTCCTGTCTTCTCTAAAGGAAAAAAAGGCAGGAAAAGCTTTCCTTGCTGCTTCTCTGCTGCAGACACAACAGAGGGGCACAGTGCTGCATGCAGAGAGAAGAATTGAGTGAAAACTTTCAGGGGCTGTAGGCAAGGAAGGAGCTATGTTGCTATGGTACAACACACACTGGAAAAAATGGAAAAGCTACTCTCTGGATACATGGACCTAAATTCAAATTGTAGATTTCAACCTCAGTGTTATGCTGCTTGCAGAGGTGGAGTTACAGCTCCATTTTTTTTTGTTTTTGTTTTTGTTTTTTGTTTAATTTACTGATCTGACAGTGGAGACACAGGCTGCAGAAGGTCATGGTAAGCAGCATTATGTCAAACTTTAAAGTCAGTATAGACCGTGGCTTTGTCTATGTTCCAGGCCATAGTGTTTTAATAGAATAATTTCTCATGCTGTTTACTGGAGGGTTGTGGCTTTTTTGTTCCATGTATCGTGGTGCAGTAAGCATGGTACTGTATAACATTAAACTGTGAAACACTAAGGAAATTCTATTGGGTATTTCAACAAACTCAGGATGGCGTAAATTATATGTGTAAAGTGTGTTTCTACACACTGTATCAAGCTGTGGATTGCAGACTATCCAGGTAACAGAATTAAATTTCCATTTTAAGTCAGTTGTGTACCTTCTTCACTGGACTCTTCTAAGATGACAATTTTTTGATTCTGAAAACAGCTGAAATGAAAATATGTTAAATCCAGCACAGCAATTCTCACTAGCAGTATTATCTTGTAGCATTTTAAATTATTGTAACTTTGACATCCCACATGGAATTCTCTCTCTCAGAAGTACCAATTAACTGGCTGTTAAGATGACAAAGGAACTAAATACCAAAACATTACTTTGCTTTTAGATAAGTTTCAGAAGTGCCTGGAATCACTAAGAAGTGCCTGAGGAGTGTCCATTTCCAAAAGGTATGTGGATACATAGGAGCCTAAATCTCATTGACTTTCAAAAGACATAGGCTCCTAAGTGTCCAAATCACTTTTGAAAATGAGTCTTAAAAGCCTAAACCCCATAGGCATGTTTGAAAATTTTACCCTACTAATAAGTATGAAAGTATGTCTCAACAGTGTGTTGGCTGATAGAAAATAATCAGAGGCATGTAAATAATTTAAGATTGAATATTGTTTGGGGGAAAATAATACCCATGATAAAGTTTTGACTACAGTGGAGCAGTTTTAAAATAAATCATCATTTTGGTTCATTGTTCGTTGTCTTACATATAATCTTGTCATGCTGTTTATTAATCTTAGTATCTTATGAGGAGTGATAAAATAATGATGAGTTACACACAGTAGGAATATGAAGTTGTATTAACCTTGGAGAGGAAGGGGTTAACACCCTGGTCAGTGAGTCCCAGGGGAGCCAATAGGAACAAAGCACCAGTTTTTTGAATTGGACCGGCAGCCTTGCCTGTTCCTGTTTGGATGCAGCAGAGCTCCTGGAAGGATCAGGAGGAGGCCAGAGAGAGGCCTGAGGAAGGATCCAGCTACATCCTTACCAAAGATAAGCTCAAGTTTGTTATTGACCAGGTGTGAGTAGAACAGGGAATGATTACTTAGATGCAGTCATGGTATTTCTTTGTTTTTGGTTTGTTTTTTGGATTTCTCTGTGTTCCCACTACCATGTAACTATCTAAGTTAAATCCCAGAGAAGCAACTCTCTGTGTTTATCTCTTCTTTTTAATTAAAGATTTTTGCCCTTTTAAAGTAAGCTCTGGTTCTGTGTCCTGAAAGGCAAGGGGTTTGTGTGCATGTGCCTCAGACTGCACTGCCAGCTACTAAAGGGGATTCTGTCCCAGTTCCAGCTCATACCCCAGCTGGGGTTCAATCACTCTCCTGTGAGAGGAGTAATAGTGCTTGAGGGTACCTCACAGGAAGGAATTTCCAAGTGTGCCTTCATTTGCGTGGTGGCAGCGATACCACTCCAAGGCCAGGAATTGGTGGCCTTGCCAAACACAACCCTCTGATGCCGGGGTTCTCAACCTTTTCATGGTTGTCACACACTTGGGGAGGTCTCCAGCTGGTCGTGACACAGTAAGGCTCCCCGTGAGCCCTGCAGCCCCTCCTCCCACCCCCATTGCCCCAGCAATGCCCCCCCCCAGCCCTGGCAGTGTGCCCCACAGCAGCTCCTGACTTTGGTAGTTGGCTTCACAGTGGGCCCCACAGAAGCTCCTAGCTGCAGTAATGGCGCCCAGCCAGTGACATAGAGAAGGTGTCTGGTACCCAGGGGCCAAGTCCACATTTATGCCATCAAAGCAATTATCCACCCACTAGCTCTGATGGGCAAAAGCCTCCCCTCCTGCCTTGGGGGCGGGGGGGAGGGCGGGCTGGCCCTTCACAACATGAGAGGGGCATAGGAGATTTTTGCACCCATCAGCTGGGATTATGTAGGCAGGCTCTCTGCTGCTGTAGCTGTCCGGAGGCTTTCAGCCTGAGGTGACAAACGAACCACTCTATGGCAACACACTAAAGTGTTGGAACACAGCCGTTGAAAATCACTGCGCTGGTGAACTCAAATTGACGGGGGGGGGGGGGGGGAGATGCAACGTTCTCATTTGCTTTCAACTCAGTAAGTAAAATTCCCCACCGCTATTAACCCCCCCCCCGTTTAACTAAACAGCTTGCGGCCAACCTCATATAGGTGCACAAGAAGGATCCTAATTCATCTGCCCTTGTGTATGGTCCTGCCTGAAATCTAGCAGGCAGTGCTAATGTTAGCATCAACACCAGCCTGCCCAAAGGTCCACGGCTTTGGCTTCCCTTCCATAAGGACAGCAAGGTTGAGCTGGTGTAGGGGAGCAGGATACGTTAGACCCACTGCTCTCTAAAAATGGGAGCTAAAATTCTTTGTTCCAATGTACCTTCCCACAGAGCCCGTAGGGGCATTCAGGCTAAGAGCCGATCTACACTAGCTGCCATTTTGGCAGCAGTAGAATGGAGATATGCAAGTTGTTTAAAATGACGCATACATCTGTGTTTGAGTTTTCTACTACTTGCACATCCATTGCGCTGAGTCAAAAGGAGGGGCCTCTTTTTGACTCAGCACTACCACAGTTGCTAGAGTGGTATTCAGGGATCCACTTCATGATTGGCTGAGCGGGTCTTTGCAGACCCAAGGGATTGACAAATGTGAATTTGCCACCGTCAGTGAAGACCAGCCATCTATCTGCTGGATTGCTTTGAGGGGCAACTCCTGCTGAGTGGCTGCTCTACATTCCCCATTCCCTGTTCAGACTGCAGTTTCTAAAAGTGCAAGCTAACCCCAGGTATGGGTTGGCCACTGGTTTAGCAGAATGGCCTTTTTTAATTGAGGCATAGGATTTCAGTAGCCTGTCTCATGCTATTGCCCATAACTGGGTGGTTTCAGAGCAAGGCTGAAATCTTTGCAATCCAGCTAGCAAATTGTGCAAGCTATACAGGTATCTAGGGATGCAGCATCTGTCTTGGCACTTAGCTTACACACAGGAGCATGAGATTTGATCACCCATGAAAGCAATTACAGTAAACTCCTTTTTAGTTAAGCAAAAATGCAGAAATCTTCCAACATATGGCTGTGATGTTTTCACTATAATTCATTGTGGATAATAGCAAAATAAATACAGAAAGCAATGTAGCATGTGTAGAGATTGAAATATAGGGTTGGGGGTTGCTGCTAGAAACCACAATATGAGTTTGCTTGTTAGACTCAAGCCATATTAGAGAATCATTGTCCTTTCAGTTAATTAACTACTTAACATACATGTCTGATAGCACATCAGAGAGCTTGGGGAATCCAATTCAAAACTGATTAAAAGAGGCCAAGGGAAGTAGAAAGTTTAGAGAATACTGAATCATATGTTCTAAATCGTTCTAGTCTCCTATTTACATCCATCACTGCATACTCCTGTGTTACATGCTTAATAAGACACCTTTTTAAAAGTACTTTTTCCTTTTGCACTATGGAATCAGTGCAAAATTTTAGGGGGAAATAAAAGAGATGAAATAAAAATAATCTTCCCTTCCGGATCTTGTATCTTCCTTTAAACCCCACATACTCATGCGTGTGTGTGTGTGTGTGCGCGCATCTTCCTTTTGGTCAGGAAACAATCCACCCAAAACAGCAATTTTCATTTTTTTCTTTGGAAAAAAGTTGAATCCCTCCCTCAAAACAAACACAAATAAATATTCCAAATGCAATCATGTAAAGCCTCTTTAATTACCACTTAGCTTTGCAGTTACCATAAAACTTCAGTGAAGCCGAACTGTGCAAGCCATAAGTAGGGTGCAGACGTGAGAAAGCACAGCATTGGAAAAGCTGCCAGAGCAAAAGATAAATTTTGACATGTATTTGTACATTATTCTTACAGATTTAAAAAGCAGACTGTCACTTTGTACCCATGTCTTTAGCTAAAAAAGCCAGAACCACCACCTAAGGGGGAGTCACCATACAAACACTTTCTGAGTTTGATTCTGCACAGTGTGGTGTCAGGGTACTGCAAAGATATATGTCAGGAAAGATGATGAAGAAGGCAGGGAGTCCAGGGGATCAGCTTTTGCTTTAATGAGTGTGTTGCTCTGTGTAGCTCAATAGCTTGTCTCTCTCACCCGTAGACACTGGGCTTATAAAAGATATTACCTCACCTGCTTTGTCTCTCTCAGATGGAAACTGGGAACTAAATTCTTCATTAGGATAATGGGGATGAGCTCACTTTAAGCTGATGTCTCAAACAATCCCATTCTCCACACATTTCCCAGCCCGTGTTTTATCTTGGGCTTTTCAGAGTAAAGGAACAGGTGTGCTTTGGGGCTTGAGATTCTCTACCACCATGTGGAAGACCGCGCCACCAGCCAGGTTTCAGGAGTTCAGTCCTCAGCTGGTCATATTTATGTACCTAAATGAAAAACAATTGGAATTGCTGCACACTGATCATCCTTGAATATCTTCCCCATCACATCCACCTTCTTGGGCCTGTTCATAACCTCTCGTCACTCTTGTACTGAAGCACAGCAGCCTTGCATACCTTTTTGCACATCACACAAGGACTTGCACATAGGATTTCGATGTGCTGTTGCTTTCCAGAGCCCTTGCCAACCGATTCATCGTGTCTGTGTGGTGTACTAGTAGCAACTTCAGTCAGATCTTAGTGTCATATTGAATTACAATGTCCCACCTTTAAACAGTTGGATGCATTCTCTGTTTATTGTGGGAATAGTGGCCTGCTGTCAAGTTCTGCCCACGGCCACCTTAGTTGTAGTTGTGATCACAGCTTAATTCTCATCACCAATTTATCTATGTACATTCTTCACCTTCTGCAAGTAAAGGTACAAGTATAAAGGTAAACAAGTGTAAGTCTGGTTTAAAGTGATGTCAGAACACCCATGTACAAAGTTACACAAGTTTAATTAAATTGGTTTAATGTCCCACCACCTTCAGTTAAACTGGTGCCACTATTGTCCAAGAACTGACTCTTGTTTTGGAACATTGTATTACCTGTTTATTCTGATTAGGCATCATGTCTCTCTTTTTGCAAATTAGACTCCATTGTCTCTCTTATGGATCCACTCGAAGCTGAGTTTTCTAATCCATGCTGTTTCCTGAAAAGACACTGTCAATACTTTGTCATTCTTAGTTTAAGCTCCCGCTTAAAGATTGAAAGTAAAATGTCCTTTTCTACTAATTTCATCCTTTCCCATTTGGCAATTGCTCAGTCATTCACCTGCCATCAGGTTATTCTCCTTTCTAAACACTCAGGAATTAATGCAGATATTTTTTGCATGCTTTCACAGAACTCAGAAGAATGTCAAGGAGCTTTAGAACTAGCAAATCAAACACAAAACATCGACATTGTGTCTGAGGTTAAAACGGTGCCTTTTCTGATTGTTTTAGTACAAATTCCTCTGACAGAGGGGTAGGTTTATTAGTGTCAATTTATTAATTTATTAGTGTTAGTGTCAATATTTAGAATTTCAGGGGTGTTTTCTACTGTATTACAATAAATATAGACTGTTTACTTAAAAGGCACTTAAGCGGGCTGGGAACCCCAGCCTTAATGTGTATGACGTTTTGGAACAGGATTACTTGAATAGCAGATCTGAGTGCACCATGTTTTTATTAGACTTTAAAAGTGCCACAAGACTCGTTTTTGTTTTACTGAACTAGACTAATACAGCTACCACTTTGGAACTTGGAAAATATCAACAGTGATAGAGTCTATTGTTACTGAGGGGAATATTCTGCCTGTAAATCCCTTTACTATGGCTAGGAATAATATGGGCAGTATGGGACCATCCTCTAAACCTGTAAATTGCAGCAATCTCTGGACTGCTGCGGGTAACAGACCAGTCTATGGGATCAGGAAATTATTAGTAAAGCTGGTCAAAAAATGGACTGCTTTTTGTGAAAACTGTCCTTTTGTCAAAACATTTCAAATGTTGATGTTTTTCCAACTGGCTCTAATAATCATCTAGTTGACAGCTCCAACTGCTCCAATGTGCAGAGCAAGTTCTGAAGAATATCGTTCTACTGTTTTGTCCTATTCTCCAGAGTGACTTATTGACCTTTCTCTCCTAAGAAACCCATAGCTTGTTACAAGAAAAAGAAACAAGAGGGAAAACAATGGCTGTGAAGTACCTCACCAACTGCTCAGTAAATGAGCCTGGATATGAGTTAATCTTCATAGTACAATCTACTTAGCTGGCCCAAACTGCACTAAAAAAAAGTTCACGTGATGTGGAGTAAGAGTACTCAAGGATGAAAGTGCTGAAAGACATGAGACTGGCTATTTGTAATAGTGAAAAACACGGACATTGTTGAACCTCAAACTCCAGACGCAATAATAAACATTAAAATAAATGACTTGGATTATTATAATCACGTTCAGAGTAAGACCATCTCGTCTCACCTCTCAGCACTGACAAGGTTATTTTCAAATACCTTTGGAACCACATAATGGATATTGGATGCTCCTAAATGCCAAGATAGCCCACGCTGCACACAATATAAGCCACCTAAGGTATCTCAGTAACATTCACATAAATAAACAAGGAGTCTGCTGGCACTTATGAAGACTAGCACCAGACTGCTTGTTTGTTTTGCTGCCCTTGACTAGTACAGCTATCCCTTTGAAATTCACACAAATGTGCATGTAGCTACTGTACTTAGCAACCGTTTACTTCTAATAATGTTAATAGGGATCAAGCTTTTCTTCTCCCCATCACGAGATGTGTGTAATTACTAACACTTTTGAAATACATTTCTTCTCTGCAGATTGTGTTCCGGAAGATCAGTGATGTCAAACGTGAAGAAGAAGAGAGGATGAAAAGGAAGAATGAAGCACCTTTGATTCTACCCCCAGACCACCCGGTCCGTCGGCTGTTTCAAAGATTTAGGCAACAGAAAGAAGCAAGACTAGCAGCAGAAAGGGGGAGGGATCCAGATGACTTGGATGTGGAAAAGGGCAACATTTTGGCAGATCACTCACGCACTATTGTGAAAGCTAGCATTGTAACAGTAAGGGAGAGCCCTGCAACCCCTGTTCCATATCCGTCTGCTTCAACATCCGGTATGTCCGATCATGCTAAACTGCAGGCACCCTCATCGGACTATGCAGGGTGCAAAGTGTCTGGAGACTACCCAAGACGCAAAGGCTGGGCCAAATTCAAAGATGCCTGCGGAAAAGGGGAGGACTGGGACAAAGTATCCAAAGCAGAATCCATGGAGACTTTACCAGAAAGAACTAAAACTTCGGGAGAAACAACACTGAAGAAGACAGACTCTTGTGACAGTGGCATTACAAAAAGCGACTTGCGCTTGGACAATGTTGGAGAGACAAGGAGTCCTCAGGACCGAAGTCCTGTCCTCACAGAGGTCAAGCATTCATTTTACCCTATCCCAGAACAGACTCTTCAGGCTACCATGCTCGAAGTGAAACAAGAACTGAAAGAGGACATCAAGGCTTTAAACACAAAAATGACCAGTATAGAGAAACAGCTTGCTGAGATACTGAGAATATTAACTTCAAGAAGAACTTCTCAGTCACCACAGGAGCTGTTTGAAATATCAAGGCCCCAGTCTCCAGAATCAGAAAAGGACATTTTTGGAGCAAGCTGAGATGTTTCTTTTTTTTAAAAGAAAAAAAAAATCGGTATAAACAAACCACCCCCCCTAACATTTTAAATTTAGCCTTTCTTGATGAAAACCTGTGAGGGACCAGTTCAATAAGCATGTTCCCTGTCTCTAAAAAGGTACAGTAACAGGAATTGCATCCTCATGTCAAGATGGCAGCTGACACTGAAATCTTTTGACAGCAAGGGTACAGTTTATAAAGCTCCCCGCCCTTCTTTCATTGATGTATCTTTTTTTAACCCTCATGATACTTGGATAATTATTTTTAAAACAGCAGCCATTTCTGCAAGCATTAGGTGTCCTCACTGATGTGTCTGGAGCATGTGTTAGGTAACTTGCTCAGTTTTTGTATAGATAAAGGATGTGCCAGGGTGCTCAAATTTTCTAGCAATGTTTGTGGAGGGTTTTTTGGGGTGTTTTTTTCCTCTTTCAGTGTGCTGATGCTGTCTTGATTTCCTGTACGACATGTTTTATGTCACAGTATATATTCATACTGCAGTGATAATGTAAAGATACGTAGGAAGTTTACATGGCTTCTTTTGAACAGAAAAGTGCACTACTTAATTTCAAAAGGTATCTGTGGGTGGTATTTATGATCAATTGAGGAAGTAAACTGAAACATTCCTACATTTTATTTAAAAATCTAGCTCATGATGTTAAAGTAATTACAGTTGGCAAGATCCTCAAGATACCCACAGTATTCCAGAATGAGCTCTTTCACATCTTTCATCATTCTCAAAAACTAAACACTTATAACAACGCCCATGTACATTGTTAGTTTTGCTCTCCAATGCCTATTTTTTAAACATAAATTCCAGAGCACAAAGAATTGTGCATGAAGTATGCTTGAACATGGGTGCATCTTAGAATATGAGACATTGCAATGTATCAGTGTCATTGTCCCACTCATCAGGGTTTCAATCCACCATGAAAATATACTGTGCGATTCATGTTCTATTTTTATTATAAATCTGCATTTATTATTCTAGTTAGAAATAGCCTTCAGAAGTTTCTATTTTGATGATGTCCTTTATTCATAGCCAAAGGCACTCTCAAGACTTTTTAAGAATTTAGATTGTTGTCATTCTTTTTTGTCACTCAACATCTAAAGTTATTTTCTTATGCTATCCTAGGTAGATCCTCAATGGAAATGATAAATAAAAGGACCATGCTTAGTATATGCAAGCACCAAGGAATGCCCCCCCCCAACCAAAAAAAGAAGTCTGCTTCTTAAAGAAGGACTTTTTCCAAATTGTTTTCATAATGCTAGCGGACATAGATACAAGCACTTTACCAAAGCTAATATAGTATCATTTATTCAACATTAGATAAGGTAGTTTAGCCAACATCATGGCCTTGATATAGAGGGATATAATTACAGTAAATGCTCTAAGATTGTATTTAACAGTGTTTTAGTGATCTGATGTGTGATATAATGTTTTTTGCTCTTTCAGTCTGATAGATAAGGGGTCTTTCCATAAAGAGGGATAGCTTACTTTTGATCACTTGCCTTCTGACTGTACAAACTTATTTCCAAAGGAGATACAATCTTTGTTTAAAGTTTGTTTCACATTAGATAATGGGGTTTCCAGGGAAAACAGGCCATTTGGAAGGTTTCTGATAACACACTGCCTGTAAATAGTGCTGTTAACTGTAGTATTCTTAAGATTCAGCTGTGTGGGAACAATTCTTGGTAGTAAAACATAAAAACATATCAGTGACTCTCAGACAGAATTTTATGCAGGTGCAATTTTGCTTACTTTATTTAGGATTCCATGGTTAGCTTTCTCTGGTGCTAATTGGTATCTGTCATGTACCAAAGACATACAGTTAAGGAAAGCTTTATCTGAACAAAAAAACTCACTGTATGTTTGCAGACCTATTGTAATGGCTTCTCTATATCTAATTTACAATAGCTGTGTTGTGATTAACAGAATAAACCCAAACACGTTCACATTTTTCAGTTCAAGACAATTAAGTGACTTTTCATAGACTCTAAAATCAATATTCCTCTTAAATCATGTGATAGAAGACCATACTGACCCATACTGGATCAGATCAATGATTCATTTAGCCCAGTATCCTGTCCACTAACAGTGGCCAATGCTAGGTGTTTCAGAGGGAATGAACAGGGAATCATCAAGGGATCCATCCCTGTCAAATATTGCAAGAAGCCAGAAATGGGCAAGGCATATTGATTTTTAAAGCTTGAATTGTACTCTTTGAGACAATGATTTATCAATTTATATCAGGATTGAGAATTCTGAAAGCCCAAACACATTCTTTCTGCCCAGATGAGTCACTTCTTAATCCATTCAAATTGGGATTGGTTCATTAGCTCACCTTTCAAACGCTAGTTTTTTTCTGGGTAAAATTTTCTAAAACCTCCCATTGAAAATCAAAGATCCTTGTGGTACTCTTGAAAATTTTACCCATCCATCCTCTGCTAAAAATATAATAATATAAAATATAATAATTTTATTTGATAGTATAGGGAGGAAACTGGTGCAACATGATAGGTATAGAAGAATTAGACACACAATTAGTTAACTGCCCCTTTCTAGCTGATACCTGATTCAATCTGTACAGTCAGCCAAATGACATTTGTGTAACCTCTCAGGGAAACGTTATTGAATATTTCAGTGTTGGTGTTGCTGAGTGCCTGTTGTTAGAATGGCATAGCTAAAGCTCAATAGGTCTGTAATTATTGCACCTTCAGGCTGGGAGGTCAAACTAAATGGACAAGAGTCACCTTTTCTTGTGGCTAAATGCTATTGCTGTCTGGTGGTTTTTCGTCTTCTGTAGCATGGGGCATGACTCATTTGCTGGGGAGTCTCTATACCTTAAAGGCTTTAGATCATGGTTTGAGGACTTCAATAACTTAGTCATAGGTTAGAGATCTGTTACAGGAGGAGGAGGGGGAGGTTCTGTGGCCTGTGTAGAAGGCCAGACTAGATGATCACATTGATCTCTTCTGACCTTAGAATCAGTCTATGAGGTCCTCCACCTTACACAGTTAAGGAGTCATGAGCTCTATAATAAATGTGGAAAGAACAGAATTCACTTGTAGCTTTCTATGGGTTGTGAAGGCTTCATGAGTTATAAAGTGCTTTAGAATTATGGTTAAGATTTACTGACTGTTTGGGCCAAATCTAGTTTTGTTAAACTTGTGTAAATTGAGTAACTCCACTGATTTCAACAGCCTCCAAGTAGCAACTTCAAGTCAGCGGCCCATACTTCAGATTTACCCAGCTGTAATTGAAAGCAAATGTTGGCCCGTTAAGGCTGTGTGAACCATCAACTACTGAGACTAGTTGTAGGACAAAAATGACAGCCTTCAATAACTCCCTTATATTGTAAACACGTTTTTTTTTAAAGAAAATGTTTATTTAGGATCATGTTCATTTTCTGAATACACACATAGGCCTCCTGTTGGACCATGAAGTCAACGAGAGTTATGTGTTCCTGAAGCCAAATCAAGGCTTTGAATTATTTCATGTTCTTTGATTTTGTTTCTCTCTATTGCCTTATGTGTTTGATAAATTGTCTCTTTTCTTTCAAACTATTTTAAAATGTCCTCATTTTATTCATCTTAGAAATGGTTAGTCTCTACAAATCAAATTCTTACCTTATTAACCACCAAACATTTGTAAATACTGTAAAAACAGTGTTTACTGTCTTCTAGCCTACTGCTGTTACAGTTTAATGACCTACACATCATCTCAGCAAAAAGCAGTTTTACACTTGAATTTTTTACTTGAAGTTGAAATTAGGTTTGAAATTGAATGCAGATAATGTAATAACACATTTTGGTTAAAATGGCAGGTTTTAAGAGTTAGTATTTAAATTATATAAATTACTATAGGTGTTACATGATTTAAAAAAACCTGAGTTCAGATACATTTACTGTCTATTACATGTATGCTATTAAAAACATCATTCTTGCTTTAAATTTCATTCACAGTGATGTCCCAATTTCGAGAGAACATCCAGCTGTGAAGGTGATGTTCTGCTTCTACAGTACTTCACTTTAATGAACCGAAAGAGCTCTTTGCTGTGAATATCCTGGTGAATTTTTTGATTCAGTGTTGATCAGTTTGTGGTATAACTTAAAACTTGATTTTTTTGGTCTTTACTATATAAACGTCAATATATATGATTACACAAATATACATATATATAAAATATATGTATGTATAGATAAATCTATGGATTGTGTATCAGTCAAATAACATCACGTCCTTCATTTAATGCTAAAGGTTCAAGAAGGGAACATAAATCTTCCCCAGTAGAAATCCATTGAAATGTTCTAATGTGGCATGATTTTATTGATCATTAAACTTTTCAGGCCATGCCATTCCTTTGATTTCTCTGCAAGGCCTGAAGGTTCTTACCTGGACTATCTTATGATACTGTGATTGCAATGAGATCTGGCAAACAGTGTGACAGCCAGAAATTGGAAATACGCACATGAGGCTCAAAAGCATCTTGGCATAATTGCTGAGAACCTGGTTCACAATGCACAACTTGTTGCCATTCACTAAAGCAAAGTTATTCTGGTACTGGTTCTTATGGCTTCTCCTCAGGATGGAGGACAGAATAAATGTTTTCTTTTTCTGGTACCAGGTACTGTCTCAAAGGTGCTGAGAATACTATATTTCCATGGGGCAAAGTGACTCCTTTGAATGACTTGATTCTTAAACATTTCTGGTCACTGAACCTCTATTTTCTCATCTTGGCACTAGGGGCAGAAACGCACTTGCCATGTGGCCTCTGAATTCTTGATTTTGACACAAATGAAGCCAGTAACCGAAGGCTATCTCCTTTGAGTGTATAGGCAATAATAAAGTCTATATTTCATCTGCACTTCTAAGTAATAAAGATGAACATCTCAAAGAAAGCTCCACAAATTCATTGTGAGGAACAGTAAATACTGGGGAAAAAAAAAACAAAAAAAACCCAAGTCACTTTTAGAGACTAAAAAATACCTTCACATGTCTGACAAAGTGGGATTTTTGCCCATGGAAGTTCATGCGATAAATATATGTTAGTCTTTAAAAGTGCCAAAAGACTACTTGTTTGTTTTGTGAGACTAGATTAACACGGCTACCCCTTTGGAACTTGTCAGTAATACTGAAGATTACTGTATTCATGTTCTAGACCACATTGTTGTGGTGAACAGTGATTCAATTCATTAAAAATAAAGCTTCTTGCAATAAAGCATTCAGCACTTAGCCTTAAAACCCTTCGTAAGTGGTGGAGTTCAAACTGTGATTCAGTTCTAAATGCCCTTTTTAATGTTATGTAGTGTTTACAGTGTTGTCTAAAGATGAAGCACTTTGATTAGCTTTCTAAGTCTAATGGAAGTCACTTGCAGGTAATTACTTACTGCCTTCTTATTAATTAAATAAATTATATCAACAGTCCTTTCCCCCAAACAAAATGTCATTGTCGGAACACTTTTGTATATCAGGGAGACGACACATCCTATTGCTGAAGTGTTCATGTCCTGGGTTTTTTTTTTTTTTTTTGTTTTTTTTTTTTTTTTTTTACAGTTCAATAAAGCTGATGTGAATATACCTGCAGCTGTTACTTGTTACAAAAACTGATTCTTGAATGTTGTGTAAACTATTTGATGTGCAATCCCAGAGCATCTCTGTAACCGGATTTAAATACCCAGTGTTAATAAAATAGCTTGGGTTTTCATGAAAATGTTCTGAAATGCTGGTGATTTTTTTGTTTTTCATCTTATTCCCACTGAACATATTACTAAATTAGGAAAAGAATCACTTTAGCTGTAGATGGGAAATTCAATAATCTTGTATCAGGATTAACTGCTATATAAAGAAATATGATTTTTTATAATGAATGTTATATTACTGTATTACATAGAATCAATATTTGTACATCTGTTGGAAATCTGTCTGCATTTAAATATTCAGCCACCACTGCATGGACACTTTATTGATATGCAGTTATGCAGTTGCTCTGGCGCTTTTAAATGTATTTCACTTTTTTCTTCTCTTCAGAAACTCACCAAATACTTTTGTTTCTTTTTCTTTGCATTTGTCACTTTGTTCAATCAAGCAAGAATTAAAGAAAAAAATGGAGGATTGAGTAGATACTATTTTTGTGGTCAGCAGAGAAGCTGCCAGTAGATAGACTGTATATCTCCTGTTTTGGAAAGTTCAAATACAGTTGCAGTCACCTACATTAATATTTCCTTATCAACATTTTTAAACAAGCACAAATACTATTTGTAAAAAAAAGTTTAATTTTATTTATTATAGTAATAAACTATTTTATACATTACAACCTTGTGTGTGTGTATGTGTGCGCATTTTTCTCTGTTAAATATTTGCATAGAGGAATGACAAGAAATCATTGGCCAAGCATTTTGGCTAAGTTTCTATTTTAGTTGTTAGGTAGCTGATTACAGTGTGTTCATCTCACTATATTTTTGGCATCTGCAATAGAATCTATAATGGCAATTCTTAGTCATTTGTATTACAGCTCATACAGATCACGTAAGCGCCAGGTATTATTCTGATGACAAATTATTCAGGTTTTTAATAGCTTTCAGTTTTTGTGCACTACTGAACAATATAGTAACATGAACAGTTCCAGGTTACTGTAAACTGAATTGAAATTTACTTATCTTGGCTTCTAGGAGATGGTATGGATTGGGAATGGAATACAAGCTTTTATCTTGCTGCCAGTTTCCATTGACCACACTAGTAACTGGGAGTCATTGCCCTCTGAAGACTCAGTGACCTAGCTGAAATGTGCTGTGGTCTCAGATGTGAGAGCACAAGTAGCCTTGTAGATTTATGGATATTGCATTTGCTTTTGTCATAGCTAGGGATATCTTAGCAGCACATAAAAACACATGTTGCTAACAAACATTTTGTTAATGCAAATCAAACACACCATGCCCCAGGGCCCCCCCCCAGCAAATGAGGAAAACAGTACCCTGACCATGGATTCAAATTAAAATAATTAAGTGAAAAATGCATGTTTAAAACTGGCCAAGATCACAGGTTTCCACCAAGACAAAGTGCATTCCAGCTCTAGTATCTCCTGCTCTCTGCCAAGTGTATCCTGCCTGCTTCCAGTAGATCAGGCCTAGGCTGGGGGGGGGGGGGATTACCTTTGGAGGAACACAGTATCACACATATTATTACAGCTGGTTATAATTAACACCCTTGGTTGCAGTTCCAGTGGCAAGCCACCAAGGGCCAACTTGCAAGGAACTTGAACTGGCTTCTCAGTCCTAGCGACAGGCCTTCCAGGTTAGAGTTGATGCATGTTGCTGAAGCAGAGGTGGGGGGGGGGGGCGTGCCATGATTTGCTACTGTGCTTGGCAAACAGCAAGCTGGGGGGGGGGGGTGCAGCTAAGGAGAGGGCTTCAGGCTCCCAGACTGTCAACCTGGACTCCTTGTTATGAATCTGTGACCTGCACTCCCCATCCCTATTTTTTCATTCTTTGTCCCTTGTAATCAGATAAGTCCCAGGGCTCATGCCTCATTTGATGGGGTGGGCCTCCTGGTGGTCTGATTGGCTCTGCCCACCATCGCAGGCTTTACAAAAAGTGGTGCTTTTCACCAGCACTTATGGTTTTATAATTACAATTGTGTATTTTGCCACACCTGGCAAGCCCACAGTGAAAAATCCTGTTGTATTTTTCAAACGTAAACTGCTTAAGTGTAGCAAGTTTTCAGTGGTGCAGGTGCACTGTACCAGCCCTTCCATGCTTGACTTTTGAGCTGAGGCCCTCAGGCTGAGTCCCTCAAAAAATATACACCTCTCTGGCTACCTTGAAACCTCTCTTCCAAAGGTTGCTTGGCCAGGGTATAACTTTGTGGTGCCGAAGATGCTTTAGGATGCTGCATGTCTGCTGAGATAGCCTGGAATGGGGCCATGCACGCTGTAGCGTGGGCTGGTCTGTGTTCACATGCTGCTGTCAGTGACACGTATAGCTATGTCAGATTTTATACACAATTTACTTGAGGTACAAGCTGGAATGGCCAGTTCCTGAAAGTGGCCTGTGATACACAGTAAGTAGCTCTGTGCCTTTGCTGTAAGTAATTTTACATCTATCAAGGATGTGTCAGTCTCAGTGCTATATACAACTAGGTGGTGCAGGTAAATTCTACTGGGGCAACCCACCTGCAGGTATGTTTGTTACTGTCACGCCTATAAAAAAGTGTGACGTCACTGGGGGCGGGAAGGGCGGAGCGCTACGCTGTCTGAGGACAAAAGCAACAGTTTTCTCACCGGAATTGGCAGCTTTGCCACTCAGATTCCATCAGTGGCATCCTACCAGGTGAGGTGGAAGTTTTGGTTTCCAGAGTAATTAGATGTTAATGGAGAAATGGAGTGAGGTGGTTGGATGGTGTTGATCTTCCTGATGGTGTTCATTTGGTGATGGGGGTGTTAAGGCCATAATTTTACTTTGGCATGTTTACTTTGTCTCTAACACTTTTCTGCATCACCATAGTGTTATTTATTAGATGTAAAGTCCAGTTTTGGGACACAGAGTGGGGTTTTGACATTTTGCAGAAGAAAGAAGCCATAAACCAATTCACTGACTCACCTGCATACAGCAGTAGTAGTCTTCACTTGAATACAAGCATCCAAGTTATTAATGGAACTTTAAAAAGATAAAAAGCATCAACTGTCTCTAACTTCAGAACAATCTGAATCAAAGGGCTCATGAACACTGTGTACGAACAGTGAGAGAAAACATACTGTATGGAAACAGGAAGGACTGCAACATTTTGAGAACATTTGGTACCTCTCTCAGCAAGGTTCTTTGGTTTATGCATTGAGGCATTATGACAGGTTACTCCCCAAGTTTGGTCCAGTGCGGTGCTATGACCCCCCCCCCACACACATTCTCCATTCCTGAACACTGACTTACCCTGTTTGCCAGGTGAACACTCACGCCTGAGTCAATCCACACCAGCCTCCCTGTGTGTAATCGGTTCCAGGCAGCAGTTGTGTGCCCTATGGCTACTCAAGGGATGGTCCCCAAATAAGCACCACCAGATAGCACAGTGGGAACTTAGACTCATAGACTCTAAGGTCAGAAGGGACCAATATGATCATCTAGTCTGACCTCCCGTACACTGCAAACCTCACTCACCCACTCCTGCAAAGAACCTCAAACCCATAACTGAGATATTAAAGTCCTCAAATCATGATTTAAAGACTTTAAGACAGAGAATCAACCAGCAAGTGAACCATGCCCAATGCTACAGAGGAAGGCAAAAAACCCCAGCACCCAAGCCAATCTGCCTTCTGTCTTACAGGGACTGGGATCCTCCAATCACAATACACTGAAGTCTGGCCTTTTAACAAAGTAATGGATTGTTATCAGACTTCTTCATTCACACCCTCTAAAGTCTGCACAGCTTTAGATAAAACATCTACTAGTTTGTTCATTAGACCATGATTTAAATGAGTATATAGCAAATCAATGCACAATTTATAAAGGATTCAGAAATGACCACAAGGAAATAAAAGGTAGAAAACATGCATACTCTTCTACTAACACTATTACAAGGTTACACTTTAGTCTGTTCTCATTTTATTAACCACAAGCCTTATCGTCTGCAAGGAGTTCAGTCAGTCTTGGCCTTCCTGGCCACATGGGCAAGTTCAGTCTCTTGGAGTTGCTTCTAAGATGGTGTTTCTCTGGCCCAAGCCAGCAGCTTCTCCCCCCAGTTCAAACCATCTGTCATTTACGGTCTCCACCTCTTTCTGGGCTGAGGTGATCCTTTTGTTAGGCATCTCTCAAACCTCTGCTCACAGCTTTGGCTGTTTACATGGTACTGGAAGAGAGTACTGTCTCACTCTCCCTGAGCAGCGCAAAACATGCTAAACATCTGAACACGTACACGATGTTGCAGGCTACATAATACCATAGCAATTGTGTAGAATAGGCTATGAACATTTATAAAGGAACTTTGCATGGCATAACTGGCATCAAATCATACAGTGCAAAAGTAAACAAAAATATTATATAATCATAGCCTAGCTGTGCACAGATGTGCATCCCAGGACAGGCATGTCATCCAGCTACGGGGTGTCTGAACTAACAAGCTACCTTGTGCTGTCTGTGTGTTTCACTGGGCCGTGGCACACACAATATTTTTATGAAGTAGAATAATAGAAATATGGGGCTAGAAAAGACCTTAAAAAGCCATGTAGGCCAGGGCCCTGGGCTAACACAGGACCATGTAAACCTAAATTATTCCTGACAGGCATTTGTCCATTTTCTCCTTAAAAAAACACTTCCAATGATCGGGATTCCAGAGCCCTCCTTGGAAGTCTTTTCCAGTGCTTAACTAGTTAGAAAGCTTTTCCTAATATCTAATCCAGAGCTCCCTTACTGCAGATTAACTGTTACTACTTCTCCTAGGCTATGTTCACACACAAAGTGCTTGTTTCAAAACAAGACATTTCGAAACAAACCGTTTCGAAATAATGTGTTATTTTGAAACACCTTATTTCGAAAGACAAAAAAGTGTAGTCAAAATAAGGGAAACGAAATAGCACGTCCACAGTGTGGACATGCTATTTCGCTTCGAGGGGGCTGCAGACCTCCGCGGGGTAAGAGGAGCCGGCGGCTCACCCTGCAAGGATCTGCAGGGGACTGCAGACCCCTGCGGGGTGAAGCGGAGCCAGGCGCCTCAGGGACAGCAGACCCTGGCGGGGTGAAGCGGAGCCGGATGCTTCACCCCGTGGGGGTCTGCAGTCTCCTTCTGCCAGCCAGGAGACACCCCTCAGCACCCTGGCCAGGGTGCTGAGGGGGTGGCCCTTCCTCCCAGGGTGCTAAGCACCCTGGGAGGAAGGTCAAATGTTGTTTTGGAACAGTTTATTCTGAAACAACATGTCCCCACAGGGTTGTTTCGAAACGGAAGTAGGTTTAAGCCATTTCGAAACACGGCTCCCATTTCGAAACAAGGGAACCCCTTGTTTCAAAATGGGAGTACGTCGTGTGGACATGCTGTTTCTTATTTCAAAACAACCTCTGTTGTTTAGAAATAAGGAGCCTGTGTGAACACACACCTAACGTCAGTGACTTCTGGGAAGAATTGAGCAGCCCTCTTTAAAACAGGACATAATGTATTTTTAAGGCTGCTGTCAGGTTCCTCGCTGTTGTCTTGTTCAGTCCAAAGTCAGTCTAGTTTTTGTAATCTTTCCTCACAGCTTAAATTTTCTAAACCTTTCATAATTTTTCTCATTGTCCTCTGACTCCTTCCAATTTACACAGATCATTTCTAAAGCATGCAGCCCAGAACTGGACGCAGAATTCTAGCTGAGACCTTACTACTGCTAATTAGTGCAAGGTAATTACTTCCTGTGTTTTACAAGCATTTGACAAAGTGGCATTTTCTCCCATGACAGCTCATGCGATAAATTTGTTAGTCTTGGAAAGCACCAAGGAACACCTTGTTTGTGTTTTACATATAACACTTCAGATAACACACCCCAGAATTACATTAGCCTTTCTTCACCTTTGTCACATTGCTGACTAATACTCAATTTATGATCCACTTTTGAAGCAGAACTGCCAGTCAGTTAGTCTGCATTGTGCAGTTTTGCATGTGATATTTTTCCTTCCTAACTGAAGTACTTTGCACTTATCTTTAGTGAATTTCATCTTGCTGAACTCAGACCATTTCTTCAAATTGTTAAGATCCTGTTGAATACTAATTCTGTCCTCCAAAGTGTTACTAATCCTTCCCAGGCTGGTGCCATCTACACACTTTTTTAGCATGCGCTTCACTCTATTATCAAAGACACTAATGACAATAATGAACAGGACTGACCCCTGTAGAATCCATTAGCTACATCCTCCCAATTTGACAGCAAACTATTGATAACTAGTGTTGTCTTTCAACCAGCTGTGCACTCGCTTTATAACAATTTAATCTAGACTGCATTTCTGTAGTTTTGCTGATAAGGCTGCCATAAGGACTGTCCCAAAAGTCTTGCTAAATCAAGATATATTTAAACATGTCTACTGCCCCTCCTTATCCACTAGAACAGTAATCTTGTTATAGAAAGAAAATAGTTTGCCTTGGCATGATTTGTTTATTCCTCAAATATCCTCTAGGGTTTACAAACTTACTGTTGAATAATTTGTTCCTGCATCTTTCCAGGTATCAAAGTGTGGCTGATGGTCTATAATTCTCCAGCTGGTCTTTGTTACTGCTGAGCCATTTGCAATGTGTAGGTGCAAGAGGGACAAAACATATAAAAAAAATTATGCCAAACATAAATATTGTTCAGCTAGAGGTTTTCTAGTTGTCATATAATAATAATGGCAGTGTGTATGATGGTGTTCATGACCTATACAAGGGAGCTAGTCCTGGATTTGAGAAGCAGACTGTGATTCAAAATTGTAGACTGGCCCTCTCAGAGGTCCATAGTGGCCTGGGCCACTTCCAGTTTTTGAGGCCCCCTATCCATAATAAAAATAAAAAATGATGACACACAAAAACAAAATAAGGCATATCAGTTAACAAAAAAAATTGTGTGTCTAAATTTGAGGCCCCTTTGGAGCTTGAGGCCCAGGTCAAATGGCCCTCCTGGGCCCTCCTCTATTTTGTCCTGTTTGTAGAGATCCAACTAGGGCATAGGAACAGATCGATCTCTAAATACATGGGCCAGACGCACAGATAAAGAAAACCCAGTTCACACCATATCTGCATGCACACGTGTTCAAGCCAACCAGAGGAATATACTGTACTGTCTGCTCTTGACTGAGTAACATGTTCTCCATTTTTTCCCTCAGACACTTTTCTCCTAATCAAGTTCAAATTCAAGCCCTCAGACAGCATAGGTATAGTTTAAAACACTTAGCTTTTGAAGTTTTATTTGTGATTTTCAAATTCTCAGCCTTTGCCTTTTAAAATTCTAGCTTGTACTACATAGCAGGAAAGAGAGAAGCATATGAGATGCGTATGAATCAAAACAGACAAGGCTAGCACTCACTTCACTGCTGAAATGCCATACAATTCTTACTGTGTTAGCAATATTCATATTGCTTTGTCAAACTTGGTTATATTCATTGATGCAGTTTTCCTTACTAGGAATACAGATGAATGTTTCTAGTAAGGCTATGTGAAAGGAATCGAAAGGAAAATGGTTAGCAGAGCAGTGGTTTTCAACTAGCGTGCTGCAGCACGCTGGTGTGCCTTGAGAACTGTCCAAGTGTACTGTGTAATTTCGTACAAAGGTCATGAAAATCAGTGTAAAACAATCAGTGTTTCATCTTAAATAATATTCTCTCCAACCAAAATTACAACTCATAAACTCCTGAAAATTAATCATCAAATTAAAAGCAATGTATTGGTCTTTAGATTCCAAACGGCGACTATCCTAAATGCAGGTGGACAAAGGGCAAAACTGAGATGGCATGTATTTTTCTTCTGGTAGATTTGAAACATTAATTAATTTGATCCTTCTTTAGCTTATTGTATGCACTGTGTTGCAAACCTCTCTAGTAAGACCATAACCATAGTAAATGTAAATAAATGTGACATTTATGAGCAATCAATTCAGCTGAAAAAAGTGGGTGCACTGTGGAATTGTTTGTCTCATTTAAGTGTGCTGTGTTAATGAAAAGGTTGGGAACCACTGTAGCAGAGGGCCAAATTCTGCCTTCAGGCAAAAATATGCATTTCATTGTGGAAAGTCAGTGGAATTTGTCTGTGTGTACTGAGAACACTTTTTGGCTCGAAGTTATGAATCCACATCCTCATAGCTGGTAAATGTGACCTACAGGAGAGGGAATACACTATCAGGGGAAGAAAATTCAGTTTTATGTTGTGACTTCCGTAAGAAAGGCAGATCAAAATACTTTGGAAATCAGTGGGTTAAACTAGGGAGGCAGGTGTTGCTAATGTGCTGAATATTGGAATTAAATGCAACAGGCATTACATGCTCAGCAATAGCTCAAACACAGCCTTACAATAGTATATTCTGTGAAAGCAAAGGTTTAGGATAAATGAAAATGTGGATTACTCACAGTCCTTTCTAACAAGCTGATTTCTATGAAATTCCTTTTGCAGTTAACGGAGCTAGAAATGTTTCAAAGGAACTATGCTGCTGCCTGTAATGGAGAAAACATACTATAAATCATCTGTTTGAAGCTCCTGGACAGACTAATATTGTGGCCAGTGTGTGATAAAAAGGGGCCAGTCTAGATAATTTATACCTTTAAGCAGACCGACTTTTGCATTTTAGAATCCCAATTTTCTTGTGAAATATTGACTATAATTCCATTAAACAGTTCCCATCTTTAAAAAGTGTCCCATCATACACTCTAAATTTATCTTACATTAGTCCCTAAAAGATTTTAGTCTTACATTTTTAATGGGCTATACAGTATTTCCAAAATGATTAGTGCCTAGCCTTTCAGTTTACCAACTGTGCTGAATGTAAAATAATCCTAACTGCCATTTTTTTTTAAACTTTTTACAGGTTTTTTTTTAAACTAACTGTACTTTAAATTATTCAAACTGAAACAATCCTTGAAAGCTAAGATCCGGTTTCTCAAGAAGTGGAAGCATCTATAGCTGGAGCCATGTTAAATGATGTTTACCAACAGGTACCATGAAATTTTTGTATATAGTGCCGCTTTAAATTGCAGTGACAGCATCTGACCACATAAGATGTTTACTGTTAAGAAAGGATTTTTGTAACATCTCTTATAGTAACATTTTCAGTTTGTATCTTCAAAGCCCAACCATCTCTGAGTGCAGATAGACTTGATATGCTGAGGAGCAACTGGTTTCATTTCACTGTATTTATTCTGCAGAGCTTCCATTCTCAAAAATATTGATTAAAGAAATCATCTCTGCCTCTCCTCTACACACTCAAGGGCCTCTCTGATCATATACTATTGATTAGCCCTTGACATCCTTAAGCTCTTTATAAACACTGATTTGTTAAGCATCACAACAGTCTTACATGGTAAATGATTATCATCCTCACTGTTAAGGGTGAGGTCGCTGACACATTAAAAAGATAAAGTGACTTGCCTGAGATCACAAAGAATTATCTAGAATTATCTTTTTGTTCTGTGTTTGTACAGTATTTCAGGGTCTGCATCCATCACTAGGGCTCATAAGCTCTACAGCACTAATAACTGGACTTTTAGTTCTTTGTTTCTATTCCTAGTCTTAGATCATATCACCTGTGGGTGTCTGTGAAAAGATGAGGAAGCTCTTTTACTCAGGAGTCTGAAGTAGTACCGAAAAAAGCATGCTTTTTATTGCCACCTGTGAGAACTCCCTTTGTGGTGCTTAATTTGTAATGGAACTGATGCCAGGCCTTAAGCAATTAGGTGCTTATGCTTAAGCAAATTTTCTACATTCATAACTGATGCAGCAAGCTCAGAGGTGCCAGGGCTATGAACTGCCATGCTTAGCAGTGCTAAGGCTCAGCTGTGGCAAGCCCTGGCATGAATTACGTTCTGTCCCCATATGGGAACAGATCCTTAAGGACCTAAGACAATTTATGGCAGCTGAAGGCCAAAGCTGTTTTTAGACAGCATTGCAGGGCCAAGGAAGTCTTACTTCTAGTCTCTTCCACCTTCTGCACTAGACCCTCACCCCAAACTGCCTGCTCTGAGGGTTGCAGTGGGACTTGTTCTGGCCTTCTGCACATCTGTCAGACTACTACCCTCTTTTAATTTTGCAGTTTTAGGATGTGTATCTAATGTGGGCAGAGAAATGTGTTTTAAAGTTGTGATAACTGGACAGCTCCAAACTTCCTACAAGTTCTGCTCTTTGGTGAGGATGCAGAAAACCAAGGCACTACTTTTGTTAACATTTCCATGTGCTTGTTCTGATATAGGTGCAGAGAAGATGGAAGGCTGAAGTAGAAGCCAGGAAATTATGAATTCCAGTCCCATCTCAGGCACTGGCCACTGCATGTCATTTCAGATTACTATCCAAGTTTCTCATCTATATAATAGGGTAATAACAAAAACCAGTCCTTACATACCTACTGCCTTCGGGGGTTGAGTGGGTCAACTTAAATGTTTGTAAATATGGGATCACTGTATAAATAGTCTCTTTTGAGTTTGGGGCTCTCATAACTCCTTTGTGCTACTCTTTAAACCCCTACAAATATGAGTAGAGACCTGCACGGATACAAATATGTTGATCCATATCTGATCTGCATCCACAAGAAATGGTCCGCAGATATCCGTGTTGCATCTGTGGATGTGGATATAATGCGGATATCCACATATTTGCAGGGCTCTAGCTCTGTGCAGATAAAAACATGTGGATCTATATCCAATCTGCACCCACAAGAAATAGTCTGTGGATATCCATGTTGTATCCGCGGATGCGGATATAATGCAGATATCCACGGATTTGCAAGGCTCTAAATATGCAGATATCCGCATCTACAGATACAACACAGATATCCGTGGACCATTGCTTGCAGATGCAGATCGGATACAGGTCCACAGATTTTTATCTTCACAGAGCTAGAGCCCTGCAAATATGCAGATATCCACGGATATCTGCATTATAGCCGCATCCATGGATACAACACGGATATCTGCAGACCATTTCTTGTGGATGCAGATTGGATACGGATCCACATATTTGTATCTGTGCAGGGCTCCACTACTCTGTCCTACTGCTAATTACAAATGTCCAAACTACACTACTACATAGTTAAGTAGTAGGGGACATTTATCAAAGGCACAAAGGAGAATAAAGCTTCCAATAGAAGTCAGACACTGGTCTTTTTTATGTAAAACCTCCCTCTGTAAGCTGTCCTTAATCAATGTTAACCCCTTGGGTAATCTTGTTAGTAGAATCATTTACAAATCAAGCAGACTCTTTCCTTATGCCTGCCCCTGCTCAAGCTCTTCCTCAAAATCCTTTACTGACAGCTATTGATCTTTAAAGATGGTTCCCAGTAATTTTATTCATCAGCCTGGTCTTGAGATCAAGAATGACTCAAATACCAAAGGCACTAGTGGAGGGATATCAAATCCCTTGGTCCATAAAAAAATTCATTAATATTGTCATGAAAGATATGCTCCAGAGAGCGTGCTAATGCAATTTAAACTTCACAGGTCATATGCCAAGTTATAGCACTGTATTATATGGTCACTGAATTTTTAATGGTTGGGTGATGCATCCTCCACCAGCAGTAATTCACTATCATTATTCAGAAGTTTTGCTTATGTTACATTTGACACTAAAAAAAAAAGTGTACTGAATGTCACTGCAGGCATCACATTTAAAGATCATTTGAGCTGCTTCTGAAAGCAGTCGAGCACCACTTGCACTTAAATCACTGTGATCCTATCTAAAGAGGAATGGTGACAAAGCCAGGCTTACTTGTGATAGAGTGACCATATTTCCCTAAATTTAAAACAGGATGCATGAGATAGGCCTGAGCTGCCTGGTTGCATTCCCTATGTCCTCAGGTAAGCTCCTCTGCATGCCCCACTAAGCCAGGTGGCAGAGAAGGGGGCAGGCTGAAAGAGGAATGGATGTGGGCTTGGCTCTACACACTCTGGGCTCAGAGCAAGCCAGTGACGCTGGTTCAGTGGGTGTCAAACTTTGGGTCAGGACCCAGTACTGGGTTGCAAACCTTCAGACACTGGGTTGCGGTGCCCTCTGCTGCCACCACCAAAAGAATGGAATGCATTGCTCAAAGATGGAATGGCTGGGTCATGGGCATAAATGATTTTTTTTCAACTGGGTCCTGAGGAAAACTGTTTGAAAACCATTGACCTAGTTAGCACCTTTTGAGAGCTGGGATAACAGA
>ML682004.1:29969058-30008633 GCA_007922195.1 Podocnemis expansa | reverse complement strand
AAGGGCTGCTCCTCGTTTAGTGACCAATTCGTTTATCAACCGGGTTTCAGGAACGGAACCCGGTCACTAAGTGAGGACTACCTGTAGTAACAAATGTAAAGAATGCTGGCCACATGCCAGCTTTGAAAAAGGGAGTGGAGATCTTGTCAGTATGACCCCTGAGCAGTAGAGGGTACAAAGATAAACAGACAAGTTGGTCACAGCAGCACAGAAAGCCATGTGGTATAACAACTGGAGGATCGATAAGGTAGTGTGAAAGATCATCCTGTGCACTCAATTTGCAACAAATTTTCTACACTTTGAAAGTGTGCTACAGATTGCACAGTTAGTAGGGAATTACTGTGCTTTTTGAAGGTTTGTGTTGTGCACACAAAGCCCAAGTACCAGCTTAAAATGCTGATGAAATGACATGACTCAACAAGAGGACTACTGAATTTTGCATTAGTTTCTGTTTTCCAGACGAATTTAATCAGTGCCTTTTTTCTGATGGTATGCAGGGGTAGAGTACCAACACTTTTTTGTTCTTTTGCTGGTCCTGCTGCTCAGTTAAGGGGCTTGTATCTTGTCAGTTTCCAAAGGGATAGCTGTGTTAGTCTAGTCCAGCAAAAAAACAAGGAGTTGTGTGGCACTTAAAGACTAACAGATTTATTTTTCGCATGAGCTTTCGTGGGAGAAAATCCCACTTCGTCACATGCTTCGAAGATGGGTGAACTTACAGAATGGAATGAAAATAAATGCAAGGGGGTGCAAAACATAGGGTCAGGTCATACAGTAACAGCAAATCAGAGCCGTTGTTAGGTTCAAACCCTGGGAAGCCTGAAGTCAAATGACCTTTTGTAATGGGAAACGAACCCATAGTCTCAATTCAATCCTGCTTTCACAGAATTTAATTTGCATATCAATTTGAGTTCAGCTGTTTCTCTTTGAAGTCTTGATGTCCCAGTCACATCTCTGACGACGGTCGTTAACAAATCATTTATCGAGTGATTAGAAAGATGGAAGTGCTCAGCAACTGTTTTTTTGTTTTGTTTTGTTTTGTGATTTCTGATATCAGCTCTATGTTCATTTATTCTTTTGCGCAGGGATCGTCCTTTCTGTCCAATGTATAAGGTGTTGGGGCATTTCTGGCACATGATGGCATAGATTACATTAGTAGATGAGCAGGTAAATAAGCCTTTGATGGAGTAGCTGGCTTGATTAGGACCTATGATGGTATCTATTGCGCAGAAATATGGGCAGACTTGGCAGCTCGGTTTGTTGCAGGGGTGTGTGCCTGCTTTAACGTTTCTGGTGTTAGATCTGTAGTTCCTCGTGAGTATCTGTTTAAGATTGGGTAGCTGTCTATAGGCAAGGAGATGTCTGTCTCCCAAGGCTTGAGAGAGTGAGGGATCATCTTTTAGAATAGGCTGTAAGTCCTTAATGATCTGTTGCAGAGGTCTGATTTGAGGATTGTATGTGGTGACTAGTGGTGTTCTGTTGTTTTCTTTCTTGGGCCTCTCCTGTTGTAGATGACTTTGGGGTACCCTTCCAGCTCTGTGAATTTGTTTTCTTACTTCCCCAGGTGGGTACTGTAGTTTCAAGAATGCTTGATAGAGATCCTCAAGACGTCTGTCTCTGTCTGAGGGATCAGAGCAAATGCAGTTATATCTTAGGGCTTGGCTGTAGACAATGGATCATGTGGTGTGTTTAGGATGGAAGCTCGAGAAATGTAGGTAACTATACCGATCAGCAGTGTTCCCTCTAATTTTTCATAGGCTATGTGCACAAAAAAATTCTTTTGTCCAAATTTTTGGAGCCAGTGTCCAAATTTGTACACACTCCTGTGAGTGTGGTCAAACTTGAGAGTGCAATGAAGTGAGTATGATGCAAACAATATCTAAATTTTATTTTGATCTGGTGGTGGAAATGATTTTATAAATTACAAAACCTTATTTGAAACATGTAACTTGAAATCACCTTCTTAAAGTAGCATAAAAATATTAGCACTGTTGAATTTTTTTGTGCACGCTTTATTTTGTTGTGTGCATGAATCTCACAACCTCTGTGCGTGCGTACACGCGCACAGCTTAGAGGGAACATAGCCAATCAGTAGGTTTTTGGTACAGGGTGGTGGTGATGCGTCTATCCCTGATTTGTACTGTAGTGTCAAGAAAGTGGATCTCCTGTGTGGAGTGTTCCAGGCTCAATTTGATGGTGTCGTGGAAACTGTTGAAATCTCTGTGGAAATCTTCAAGAGCATCCCTGCCATGGGTCCAGATGATGAAGATGTCATCAATGTAGCATAGGTAAAGAGGAGGTGTTTTGGGATGAGACTTGAGGAAACGTTGTTCTAAGTCGCCCATAAAGATGTTGGCGTATTGGGGGGCCATGTAGGTCCCCACAGCAGTGCCACTGACTTGGAGGTGTAAATTATCCTCAAATCTGAAGTGGCTGTGGGTGAGCACATAGTCACAAAGTTCAGTCACAAGCTGTGCTGTGTCATCATCTGGGATGGTTTTTCTAATAGCTTGTAATCCATCCTTGTATGGGATGTTGGTGTAAAGAGCTTCTACATCCATAGTGGCCAAAATGGTGTTTTCTGGAAGCTCACCAATGGACTGTATTTTCCTCAGGAAGTCCGTGGTATCTCAAAGATAGCTAGGGATGTGGATAACATAGGGTCTGAGGAGGGAGTCCACATAGCCAGATAGGCTGGCGATAAGAGTGCCAATGCCTGAGGTGATGGGGCGTCCAGAGTTTCCTTTTTTATGGATTTTAGGTAGCAGATAGAACATCCCTGGCCACAGTTCTGGTGGTGTTTCCGTCTTTATATGTTCTTGTGCTGTCTTAGGGAGTTTCTTCAGTAGGCGTCGTAATTCCTTTTGGTACTCCTCAATGGAGTCAGAGGAAAGTGGTTTGTAGAATGTTGTGTTGGAGAGTTGTTTATAAGCCTCCTGATCATAATCCAATTTATTCATGATGACAACTGCACCTCCTGATCATAATCCAATTTATTCATGATGACAACTGCACCTCCTTTGTCAGCCTCCTTAATGATAATGTCAATTTTTTTTTCTGAGGCTGTGGATGGCATTGCGTTCTGCAGGGCTGAGGTTATGATGTAAAGGATGTCGTTTGTCCACGATCATGTGCCAGAAATGCCCCAACACCTTATACATTGGACAAACAGGACGATCCTTGCGCAAAAGAATAAATGAACATAGAGCTGATATCAGAAATCACAAAACAAAACAAAACAAAAAGTTGCTGAGCTCTTCCATCTTTCTAATCACTCGATAAATGATTTGTTAACGACCGTCATCAGAGATGTGACTGGGACATCAAGACTTCAAAGAGAAACAGCTGAACTCAAATTAATATGCAAATTAAATTCTGTGAAAGCAAGATTAAATCAAGACTATGGGTTCTTTGCCCATTACAAAAGTTAATTTGACTTCAGGCTTCCCAGGATTTGAACCTAACAACAACTCTGATTTGCTGTTACTGTATGACCTGATCCTATGTTTTGCACCCCCTTGCATTTATTTTCATTCCATTCTGTAAGTTCACCCATCTTCGAAGCATCTGACGAAGTGGGATTTTCTCCCACGAAAGCTCATGCGAAAAATAAATCTGTTAGTCTTTAAGTGTCACAAGACTTCTTGGGGTTTTTTTTTCCAGTTAAGGGGGCCAGGGTCAGCAGAGGAAAGAAGAGAGTACCGGCACTTTTTTTAAAAATGAAAAAAAGCACTAAATTTAATAAGTAGCCTTATGTAAAGTATATTGCACTAGTCTAGTCTTGAGCTGACAAAAACATGCAATACATAAGTAACAAGCATGTACACTTCTGGACAGCAGATGCCATCCTGTCCTTCCCTCTTCCATATTTCTGTCTCCCACAAGCAGTTAATTATACAACTGACCACTATGAAAGGTTCAGGTGAGATGGAGAGAAAATACTAAATATATTCTGAGGCTTGGTCTACACTTACCAACAAATTTGGTATCAGTGGACAAGAGTTATGCAAGATACGAAGAGTAATTTTCATAATTCATTTCAACTTCCTAAATTCTGTTCTGTGTGCTGTCTCCACTACACTGTGTCAACATAAAATGTGTACTATCAATGCAGAGATATTCTTTTTCCAGAGGTGGTTTTACTCAATCAATTCCTGGGTCAACTGAGTGGGCATTTACATCTGCTCAATCAAACTGGATAACTTGATTTGATGAAGGCAAATTTGCCGCTTTTAGCGTAGACACAGCCTAATCCATGTCTCTCCACTAACGCTCCTTATGACCTAATGCATGCTGAAAAAAACAGGATGACAAGATGGACTCCTTAAGATACACACAAAAGCACCTTCATACTGAAGAAGCCCACCACCACCCTGTAAGCATCCTTTTCCACCCCACTAAAGTTCACTAATGAGCTACCGAAATCTCTCTGTCCACAATACTGAAGGAAGTTAACGGAAGTAATGACATCAGCAGGGACTTTTGACCCTCATCCACAACTAGCAGGAGATCATCAACCAAGCACAACCACAGCCACCTTTGTGTTGTGCCCAGGCCATTAACCAGACTGACAAAGATCAAGATCCAGAGAAGCGTCAGAAGACCTCTCACTTTTCAGGTTAGATGCATACAGCACAGCAACACACTCTCCATGATTATATTTCTCTGGCTCATGCTGCACCAAGTGCCCAACCAGAATCAACTACTGGTTCAGCAGCATTACTCAGCCTGGTCCCTGGATCCATGATGCATGCAAAATCATAGACCTCATGTTTTACCAAGTTATAAACTGTTACGTTATTGGCCATTAGCCTTGCATTAATCAATCAATCCAGCTGTTTAGTTTGATCTTTTTTCATGTACCAGAAAGCTATATAAAGCAAAGAAGACAGAGCATGCACAGTGAAAAGGCCAAATGGTCCAAAATTACCAAGGCCTGTGGCAACTGGACCTCTATATTTTTTTAAAAGCATCCTGCATGAAAAAGCACAAACAACTGCCTTGTGTCTTTCAGTGTTTAAATATGCTGACAGAACTTGGTGTCACCAGGGGAAGAGAAGTGGACACTTACTTCCTACGTCAGCAACTGTTTCTATGCTGTTTAGTGGGCTGCAGATCAGTGGCCCCACACAGGACAAAAAAAATAAAAAAAGAGTATAAAATAGTTCCATCCAAGTTAACTGCAATGACTTCATCCCAAAACCAAAGCATATATTCAAGTCTTATACACCCCTGATATTTAAAATTAAAATAAACCAACCAAAATTTCTTATATCAGTAACGTATTTATACTGCTCAGACTGAGCCCTATCAGCCTCAAAGGTGATTTTGATCTATACAGCATGAACCATGAAACAGAAGTGAACCTACAGTCTAAACCTGTTTGTTCCATAATACAGTCAGCCTCACATTAAACTAATTAGTATTCAAGTAGTACTCAAGAAAGAATATAAAAAAAAAAAAAAAAAGCAAGTGAGCTGTGCAGCTCTCTACAGATACATGGTATCTGATGACATTAAAGTAAAGAAAGCACAGTATCTAACCTGACCACAAAACCGAAACATGAGCTTCAGGAAGACTACTTAATTATTTATGTGACTTAAGACCAACATGGAACTTTGTAAATTATCTTTATAGTATCAATTTGCATGCATGTAAATGATCTTAAAATGCTAGTATATGAAAAGGATCTTAAATTTTGCATACATGTAAAGGATCTTAAATGTAAAGGTTCTTAAAATGCTGAATATACTATTGTTAAAATATTTTTCTTTTAATACTGCTATGAAAGCCATAATAAAACTATTATTTTAAAACTGCATTTTGATTTTCCCCATGTTTTTACGAAGGTATGATCATTAACATTTTAGTATAATATACTATGAATAATAAGAATTGGATTAATCCATAAATTAGTTTCTCATAGTTCAAGTGCAAATCACTTATGCTCCATGGGGGGAAAAAAAAAAGGAATAAGAAGTATCTTACCATGTGTATGATATGGTCTTTCGTACATTCATGCACAGAATTCTTTTCATTCAAAATATGTATTTGTTTAAATTCTAATTAACAATCTAAATGGATATTAACAGTACCATGAAAAATGTAAATGAAAAAATGTTGACCAATTACCAGTGAATATAAAAATAGAGCAGAAAAATAGTATCCTTTTTACTCAGTGTAAGCAGATCAAATTCACGTGTTTTATTTCACTAACTGGGTAATATCCACAGTTTAAACAATGTAAAATAATGGCTGAAAGACAGGTCCAGTAATTAATGTGATAACACTCTCTATATTAAAAAACCCTCATATGTCTTACCACATTATAAACTTAGTATGATGACAATGCAGTCACTGGCTATGAAAGTTAATGTAATAGAAATTACAGTTTATAACAATATTATGGAAATATTAAATTAATATATATGTTTATTAATTAGCACTACATGAAAATAACACTCACCTTACTTTAGCTGAGCTGTCTTAAAACATGAAAATTAGTACCGCTCTCCCCCCATATAACTCTGATCAAAACACTTGCTATAAAAAGCAGTTTCAAATAAACTGTACAGTTCTTCTTATAAAAATACATAAGCATCTTTAAAAATATCATGAAGCCAAATAAAATGTTGCTCTTCAGATATATAAAACTACAAAACAAAGAATTTGCAATTTAAGGAAAATTATTTTTGAGTTCATGCAACATAATGCAGTGCTCACCTGTCCAGTAACATCTGAAGCGATATGGTAATCTAACTACAAGCTAATGATTTTTTAATTATTTATTTCGCACATGAAATCCTACCTGCCTTCTCCACAAATTAAGTGATTGTGAGCTTGGTCCAAAGCCCACAGAATTCCCATTGCTTTCAGGCTTTAGAGTGAAGCAGCTTAGACAGAAAAAGTAGACTTGCTTTCTAGTTTAGAAATAATACTTGATTTTTACAGCAACATTTATCTAACAGGTTCTAGCCTTTGTTTTCTTTATGAGTTTAAATTTAAAGTGCTAAAATTTCTGTACTGAATCAGTTCTACAGAAAAATTACTCATCAAATTACATTTTTATATTTGGATATTCTGAAATTTTACAAATCTCACATTATCTAGCTCATAAAATTATTCTAGTACAAAGATTACTCAACATAGTTTGCCATTTTAGTTAACTCTCTCTCTGAAGTTGCAAATGAATTTTCCTGCAGGCCATACAAAAGGCATACAATGAATGACAAAAAGTGATTCACACCAAAATGCTTTCTCTCTCTCTGAGAATATGGGATGAAGAGGGAGAGAGAGGTGCCTGTGTTAAGCAGTCAGTGAAGACCAACTGAATTGATCCAGATTTCAACTCAGAAATTCCACCACCCTATGAAGAATAGTGCTGAGTTAAAGGGATGGTTTTTTTCTTCAGCTCAGCGCAGCGGAGCCCCAAAGGCAAGTGGGAGTTAGAGGGAAATGCACGAGTTATTTTATGCAGCTTGGATATCTTCCTCAGAGTGCCGCCAACTGCAGACCAGAAATACTGGTGTGTGTCAAGACTGACTGGATATCAATAAAAGCTGTAATTTTTTGATTGTATCAGTAAAGTAGTTTACAGATAGTCAAAATATATCTGGTTGTACATTTAATCATAACACCCAGGGTACTTCTTCAGTAACGGGTAATTGAACCTGAAGACAACTTTATTCTTTAATTCTCTTTACAAATGAGACTGTTGGTTGAGAAAAATGAGTTAAATACACAGGACTTCAAAATTTAGAATTATTATTCACTTGATAATATTGTACTTGTTACTATAAATAACATATCATAATTAAAAAGGCAATGTTTTATTCATTCTTCTGTTCTAATATTTTGAAAGTGAAAAAAAATCCTTTACTACTTGAACAGTTTTAATGTTCCAAATTAAACCCATTAGATAGAACATACTGTGTATTTTAATAATATTCAAGTGTCAGCTACTCAACCACACAAAACCAAAAGATTCTTAAACGGATATTGTCCTGTTTGTGCTGCCACTTAAGTCAGTGGGAGATTTGTGAATAAATTCATTCTAAAAGTTTTGCAAACCTTAAAAAATAAATTAAAGAAAGATGAAAATGTGCAAACATGTTTTCTTACATCTTGTCTTCCTACTTCACAGTTCCTTCCTCTTCTTCACTTTTCATTTGAAACTGTTACCCTAATTAATTGGACAAACAAGTTTCAGTCTGTGCTGTTATATCAGCTTACATAAAAACTTCAGCTATAAAAACAAGCCCTCAAAACTCAGGAGCTCACAAATTTAATGTGTACATGCAACCTCTCTGTCTCACCCACAAGAATGACACAAGGCTGATTTATGCTATCATGTAATGTTACTCACATTTCTTTCTATTAAACATAAAAGCAACTTTTAACATATTTCCTACTGTTAGACATTTATACCAGGCTATTATGGCAATGAAATTAGTGGAAAGAAATTCTGACACAGGCTATATCTGATAGATACTGCAACTACGTGCAGTATCTTTTGGGGACCATATTGTATTTTATATTTAAAACTAAGAAAAAATATATTGAGCGGGGACGGATTGAATGAGTGTAAAATAAAAATAGCCCTTTGTACTAATACATCGAACATCTCTATACCAACAATGCGCAGAACTACCTCACTACATAGATGTCATCTCCATCCACCCAGATCCGTATCTTGGCCTACCTGTGATATCTTCTCATGGAAATCTAGCCATCAATTTAAACTCAATATGGTTCAAACCAAACTTTTGAGCTCTCTCCATCCCAAGCTCTCTATGTCCCCTTCATCCCTTTGGGCATGACCACTCTCTCACAATCGTTCTTGCAATCTGGTTGTCATCTCTTTCAAATTGCCCATCTGTCTCAAATGCTGCACAGGTCTGACCTCTTCTATCTACCCTCATTGCCAACACTTGCTCATGGCTCATTGCTAACCAGACTGAAGCTGACAAGTTTTTGCTTTCCATTAAAAAAAAAAGGAAGTGTCTGGAAACCTGACTGGTTTTGCAGGAGGGAAGGCAGCCAAGGTAACTGCTGGTACCTCCTTGGTGACATATGTCCAGTGCACATACTTTATGGTGAAATGGCTAAATTAAGGGCTTTAAAAGGTGCTATTTAAAGGAACAGAACAGAGTGGGATTTGGGGCTCCTATGACTGCTATGGCAGGAAGCCAACAGCCCCTTCTTATAACTTATCCCAAACCTCCTCCGGACATGGGGAGGGTAGATGGTAAGCTCTGAGCCATGGGTTGGCTGGGGAACCTGGAGGGAAAACGAAGGGGGAATGATGGAAGCCATGGGCAGTTATTCTGAACAAACATGGAGAATATTCCACTATACACTTTCATCTGCTGTGCGATCCCAAACATCCAATAATAAAAGTTGTGGCCTGATTAAATCCATACCTACTGTCTTCTGCTTTTCCTCTAGTATAGCCAGACAATGCAGTCACCAGTCTAGCCTTAAAACTTCCAGCCTCTCCACTATACTCAAGTGTATTCAAAACACCGCTGCTAGGATCATCTTGCTGACTCATCATTCTGCCCAAGCTGCTGTCTTTGAAAATTTCCACTGACTATGCCTTTCTCCACGGCATGAAACATAAGCTTCTTGTCAATACTGTGTAAGTAACTGAATATTTACAGCTAGACATACATAGCAGTTCTACCATCTATCAGGACAACTGATCTTCTGCCTTCATTTTACCAATAATGCAACCTTGATCAGCTATGCATTTGCTTCTCTTTCAAGTGCTGCCATAATTTCTTCCACGTCCCTTTCATGATGCCTTTTGGGGGTGGGGAAGGGGAAACTGTGAAAAAACCAAAACTCAATAAAGCCTCTATATTATACTTCTTAAAATTCATCTCTGCCGTGAAGTCTTCTAAATACTGCCAGATGATAATGACTCAACCCATGGGAGAGCTGTGACTATAACCTACTGTGTAAAGTAGACTTGTTCTATGTAAAAATGTAAAACACTCCAGGGCAGGAATTATGTTCGTTATTTGTCTACAGAGCTGAGCATAATGTTCCTTGTCAGAAGCTACGTGCTATAGTAATTCAAATAATAAATATAAAATAATAAGAATACATCTCTTTCTCAACTTATAAACAATGCTCTATGACAAAGTTAAGAGGAAATTTTGGTGGTGAAAACAGCAGCAGTTTTTGCTTGTTTGTTTAAGCCTAGCATTGCTCTTAAACATTTAGAAGTCTGATTTGAAGACTTTAGAATATTTCAGGGGATTAACTGAAGTAACCAAATATATGCAGCAGAAACTATGTGCATTTATAATATTAAAAACATTTGTGTCAACTGTATTGGTCATAAGTGAAGTATAATTTTCAAACAGATAAGACTGTAAAGTAAAAACAAATTTCACCATAAATAAGACTATCACTATGCCAGATTTTAGCTCACTACTCTCACTTCCTGTAACACTAGAGCTGTTAACTTTACAATTTTTTCTCCTTCATTTTTTCTCTTTTCTGTTAAATAAATTAGAAGATTGATCTCTCCCACACATACACTACTTCAGTGGTTCCCAACCTTTTCTCTGCCATGGCACACCTTGATAACTTTAAACTTTTCGAGGCACACCACCATTAAAAACCTCATGAACATTTAAATTAACTTAAATTATTTATGAATATTCATGAACCATGGCACAGTGTTTCGGAAATGCTGCTATGTGGGGTAGTAGGGCTAGCAGAGCAGGGGTGGCAAAACAGGGGAGGTCAGGAGTCGTGCAGTGGCATGAGTGAAAATGTGGAGCGGAGCAGAGCAGGGCAGGGGTGGCAAAAGAGGACAAGGGCAGCCATGTGGGGAACAGCACAAAGGTGGCAAGAGAGAAGAGAGAAAGGGAGAACAGGAGTGGCTTTGGGGGGGGCAGGAGGGAACCTGGGGAGTGGGAAGTAGGGCATGGGAGCATGGCACAGCACCCACTTACCCCTTCTCCACAGTGGCTCCCTGCCACCCAGGGCAAATCCTCACCCCACTGGGTCTTGTCCTCCCCTCCCCCAGCTGCCTGTGATGGACCCTCCCATCATTGCAGGGGCCAGAACCAGGCCCCCAGCCTCCAGCTACATGCCCCCAAACACAGCCACCCCACCCCCCAGCTACACACCCCCCAACCCCCACTATACACCCTCTGCTACACAGCCACTCCCACCCGCCTCTGTTACACACACACACACACACACACACACACACACACCAGCTCCACACAACCTCCAGCAGCACCTCGAAGCCCTTACCTGGGCTGTTTGCAGGCTGGCTGACACAAGCTGCTCCACCCTGTGGGGGGGATTCGCACACACCCAGCCTCCCACCCCTCTCTGCTGGCTGGGTAAGGTGGAGCACGGTTTAAGGTGGAGCCACCAGAAGTCTGCATTCTGGCTGCTCCTGCTACTTTTAGGGGGACCCCTGGAACTTTGCATTCTGGTGCCTTCCTCTATTTTTAGGGGGTTGGTCCTGCCTAAAAATAGGGGGCCCCGAAACTGTGTTCTGGTGCCTTCCCCCTTGCTTTCACCCCTGCCTCTTCCCATCCCTACACAGCCCACACGCCTGGGCTGAGCAGGTAGGGAACTTTAACTCCAACTCTAGGGGATGCTCGCAGCGTACTTTGGGTGTTGCCACAGCACACCATTGTGCCCCAGCACACTGGCTGGGAACCACTGCACTACTTTCAAAGTTTGGGTTTTTTTTAACTGCTCAAATTTACTTTTAGACAGTGACTAAGCCTAGAAATTTTAGCCCAAAATGTAAAACATTTTGGAAAGTTATGATACATTGAAAATATGGTATCAGAACCAAGTTTATTCAACCTTGGCTACTAACTCCCCTACCAGAAACAACATTCACAATTAAACAGATTGTTATGATTAATGAATGTTTTAAATAAACAGACCAAAACACAACACGCATAAAAAACACAATCTACACCCAGGGACCTCAAGCTCATGGCCCCTGGGCCACATGTAGTCCCTAAAGTTATTTCCTGTGGCCCACAATGACACTTAGAATTTCTCAAATAATTGATAATGCAAAATTTAAAATGTGTTTACTTACTTACACTGTCTTCTTGATACCTCCATCTTGAATGAAAGTAATTATCTACTTACTCTCTGACTTTCTGATGATTAACTAAGCTTATTATGATTTATTTAAATTCAAGATTAATTAAATTTATTAAACCCCTCAGAAATGTCTTCAGCATCTAAAAAAGAAAAGTTGTCGAAGAAAAAAAGTTTTCCAAGACAAATGGGAGAATTTGTATTTTTTTCCACAGAGGTAAAAGATAAAATTCAATGCCTTATTTGTCAGCAAACAACTGCAGTTCCCAAGGAGTATAATGTGCATCTGCACCGTGACACAATGAACCACCTAAAATATGATGTAATCACTGGAAAAATCCAAGAGGAAAAAGTTCTGCAACTTAAAGCAGCATTTGCAAAACAACAAAATATATTTTCTAATATTAACAAGTCTAGTGAAGATTCAGTAAGAGCAAGTTTTGTGATCAGCGAAATGATGGGTAAATCATCGCAATCTTTTACAGAAGGCCCATTCATAAAAGAATGTCTTATAAAGGCAAGTGAAATTTTTGAAGTTGTAAGCTTGTCCACTTAATACAGTTGCCTGCAGGATTACGGAGTTAGCTGATAATATGCAGAAAAAATTGATTCAAATGGGAAAAGACTTCAAAGCATTTTCAATTGCTCTTGACAAGCGTACAGATGCATCAAATACCACACAGCGTGTAGTGTTCGTTAGAAGCACAGACTATAATTTGAATATAAGTTAAGGATTGCTAGACTTAATATCACTGAAGGGTACCACAATGGGATGTGACATATTTCAAGGACTAGAAGAGTGCTCTGAAAAAGCTGCACTGCCATGGAACAAACCCATGTCTCTAGCCATGGACACTGAGCCAATGTGCTCTGAAAATATTCGTTTGGTTCGATCAGTGAAAACCAAAATCAACTGCTTCAATACTGTATTCACGGGCAGCTGTGAGCTGGGCTAGGAAACTACCATATATACTCATGTGTAAACCAGTCTGTGCACAAGCCAACCCCCAATTGAGCCCCAAAAAGAGGCAAAAATCAGTGACCCGTGTATACCTAAGTCCCCTTCTGGCCTCAGCCCCTAGCAATGTTCCTTCTAAGGTCTGGTGGCTTGCGTGTAAAATTTTGAACCTGTGTGCAGAACTTTTTCTGAATAAATTTTTTGTGCAAATTCATGAGATGGAAATTATTGAAAAATATAGAACAATGAAAAATTAAGTTATTTAAAATTGCTTTTATTAATAATTTGAATGTATTCTATGCTTGTGACATTATGTCTCATCAATTCTTCAGTACTGTTCGTCTGCCTTTGTCAATTTTCCAAAATGAATAAGCACATAAAAGTTAAAAAAGTGAAAGCAATTAACTTGCCTCTCATTTTTCATTTTGCACAGCAGCCCATTTTACAATTTAAAAAAATTTGTCCTAAATTGTTTCTAGCCAGTTCAATGTGCCCCTTTATTTGTTTTACTTAATTGGTCACTATTAGTAATTTTAATCACAGTATACTTCACTTTCCTTCATTTTATTAGTGTTTGCTATATATTTTTTTTCCCAATTTAGCCCTTCCCTAAGGAGCAACAGGCCAAAAGTTAAAAAAGCCAACACAGGGCTTGCACCTGTAAGCCTGAGATTACAAGTCTGTTGCTCTACCAATTGAGCTATGGGGGTTCCATATATAAAAACTTCTAGGAATAAAGGATAACTGTATATTCCACTGCCCATTGATTTTCTTTCCCCCCATAAACTGTTCTTTGCTCCCTGTGTGTGCATCTGTGCAGCAAACTCTTAACATCAGAATCATTGGTTCCAGTGCTGTGTTGGGCCTTTTTAAAAAAAAAAAAAAAAAAGACTAGTTATCAGAAGTAAAAGGCTGGACAATCACCTATTTTTAGAATGCCTGGAAGAGGAAGGACATGAAGGTAAAAAGGAGCCCTCGGATAGCTCTGGAATAGCAAACCTCCCCCCCTCCCCAGCCAATCCTCAGTTGGGCTTCAGGCCTGCCCCCCTGCCCATCTTCAGCAGCTCTCCCAACATGCCCCCTCCACCAGCTGATCCTTGGCCATGGTTAAGGCCTGCCCTCCTCCATCCAATCCTCGGCCACTTTTCCAGCCTGCCTAGGGTTACCAGATACCAAAGCATGGAAAGGAGGACAGGGAAGTACAAAAAGGAGGACATTGGAGGGCATGTACACATCCGGGGCTCCGCCTGGGCCCCCCTTCATCCACCAAGCCAATGCCCCCCCCCCAAATGCTTGCCCCATTGAACACTCAACTCTAGGGAAATCTGTATAGCCCCTAGTTACAGTGTGAGATTAATTGCAGGAACTGCAGCTCAAGAATATCAAATAAATGACTTAAGTATTTTTCATCTTCTCATTAAAGTAACCATAAAGCCAACCACTTTAAGGAGTCACAAAATGAAATATTTAATGTTTATATCAAGGTGCAAGGAGAATAACATTGCAGAACTCCTATCCAGATTGATATTTTTACATTGTGAGTTGCAAATGGAAGCAAACCTCCAATAAATTTAATGTAGTAATTATGGACAAGATTAAAACCAGTTTTAACACAATAAGTTCCTTCACAGAATTCACTCTCATTGTTTGACACAGGGAGGGGCAAGCACTTGACTAATAGAATTTGATGTTTTGGCTTCTAAAGGAAAAGTAATCTCTGTCAGCAGTATTCTCCCCATGACTTGACATTAGGGGTGTGGTGCAGGGGGTGCTCACCAGCTGACAATTGGGGGATGCAGGAGGGGTGTATGGAAATCTCTGTCTAGCCTTAGTTTTGAGCCTCACCGTGCAGTATTTAAAAAAAAATAACACAGACAAGCTCTTTAAATTTTACATACACAGGAAAGAAGAAATCAGAAGACATGAGAGCTGCTGGTTTTTATGCACAGATCTGCCTGAAACATAACCTTCTACCTAAAATGCAAATTTCTGGAGACATCATATCCTACCTATGTCTGCCATAAACCACAGATGGATATATATCTATTTTATAACAGTTGACATTTTGTTTGCTTTTATGTGAAATACACATCAAATGGGGGGGGGATGTTTGTGACTATCAAATGCTTCACCCAAGAAGACCACCTCTGCTTAGACACAATGATCTCTTTTGACATATTTAGGAAAAACTAAGACTCTCCCTAAAAATAAAATAAAAATAAGCACAGAGTATATACGCAAAAGGGAAAACCAAGTTGCTTGTTTTCTATGATTTGATAAACTACTAACAAAGAGACAAATATTGCAATCCTTGCTCATCAAATTTCCCACTAACTTCATTTAAACTATAGGATCGGGCCCAGCCCAGCAGCTACTTTAAAATGTATAATACCTGCACATGTGTGCATCTTAATAAAATTTAAGAATACATCTATAGTGAACTAATCTCGTCTTGGAAAAGAGAAACAAATAGAAAAATCACTTTGAGAAAAGGAAAATATGGAGGTTACTCACCTTTCGTGCAGTAGCCGAAGTTCTTCGAGATGCGTGTTCTTGACATGCTCCACTGAAGGTCTTCGTGCAGCACCGCACTCCAGCTCGGAGATTTTTCCTCAGCAGTGGCTCCATCAGCAGGGAGAGACAGGGACGGCAGTGATAGGCTGGAGTGCTTCCCGCCCTGCTGACATCACCTGTGCGATCTCCCCGCTGCCCTCCTCAGTTCCCTCATACCGCGGAGACCTGATGTAGGCAATTCCGAAGTAGAGGGGAGGAGGGTGGGTCGTGGAGCATGTCAAGAACACGCATCTCGAAGAACTTCGGCTACTGCACGAAAGGTGAGTAACCTCCATTTCTTCGTCCAGCAGTGTTCTTGACTGCTCCACTGAAGGTGAGTATGTAGCAGTTGTTGTGCTTGGAGGTGGGTGCTTCGAGCTAACAGTCCCATGCGGTATTTAGGACTGCTTGTCCCAGCGCTGTGTCCATTGCCGAGAGGTGGTCTAATGCATAATGTTTTGCGAAAGTCTCGGATGACGCCCAGGTAGCAGCTTGACATATCTCGTGGAGAGGTACTTGGGTAAGGAAAGCGATGGAAGATGACATGGATCTGGTGGAATGGGACCGAATGTTGTGTGGAGGAACTAGCTGTGAAGTTGTGTATGCAGTCTGGATACACATCGCAATCCAACGAGAAATTCATTGTTTGGAAATGGCCTGGCCCTTAGAGCGTTCAGCGATAGATACAAAGAGCTGAGGTGTTTTCCGGAACGTTTTGGTGCGCTCCAAATAAAAGGCTAAGGCTCGACGAACATCGAGGGTATGTAGTAGATGGTCCTGTGGTGTAGCGTGGGGTTTCGGACAGAAAACCGGGAGGTGAATCGTTTGATTAAGGTGAAAGGCCGAAGAGATTTTAGGGACAAATTTGGGATGGAATCGTAAAGAGACCTTATCCTTATAAAAGATGGTGTAGGGTGGATGGGCCATTAGTGCTGCAATTTCCCCCACGCGACAGGCCGACGTGATTGCCACCAAAAATGCTACTTTGATCGACAAGTGTAGGAGAGTTGAAGAGGCAAGCGGCTCGAAGGGAGGCCTTGTCAGAGCCTTTAAGACTTGTGAGGTCCCATGGGGTAGTTGGAGGACGCACATAAGGGAAAAGGTTCTGCAGACCCTGCATAAAACATTTGACCGTTGGATGAGCGAAGATGGAAGTTGTATGAGCTGGCTCATGAAAGGTAGAAATTGCTACGAGGTGGACCCTTATGGAGTTTACTGACAGATTGTTTTTTTTCAGGTTGACAAGGTATTCAAGAATTCGAGGCACCGGAGCTGTGAGCGGATCCAGGGAATGCTGCGCGCACCAAGAGGAAAACCGACGCCACTGGTGCAGGTAAGTAGTTCTGGTCGTCGGTTTCCTGCTGTTTAGCAGGATGTGTTGAACGTCCTGTGAACACTGTAATTCTATGTCCGTGAACCATCTAGGTTCCAAGCTGTCAGATGGAGCCTGTCCAGACGGGTGTGGAGAAGTGTTCCGTCGTTCTGCGACCACAAGTCTGGAAGGAGGGGCAAGGGAATGGGTGGTACTGTAGACATGGTCTGGAGAAGAGTAAACCAGGTTCGGCGAGGCCACGATGGTGCGATGAGTACTACTCGTGCTTTGTCTTCCTGGATTTTCCGGAGGGTTCTGGGAATCATTGGAATCGGGGGAAATGCGTAAAGTAAGTTCTTTCCCCAGCAGAGAAGGAAGGCATCGCCGCTGGATCCATGACCAATTCCCGTGCGGGAACAATAGCGTTTGCATTTTCTGTTGTTTTCGGAAGCAAACAGGTCCATGGTGGGGAATCCCCAAAGGAGGAAGATGTCGTGTAAGATGTCGGTGCGAATTTCCCATTCGTGGTGGGATGAAAAGGATCGCCTCAGGGAGTCCGCCAGTGTGTTGTCCCTGCCAGGTAGGTATTCGGCGGAGAGGTGGATGTTGTGTTGTATACACCAGTTCCAAAGAGTTATTGCTTCTAGGCAAAGAACGGTAGACCTGGTCCCGCCCTGGCGATTGATATAACACATACACGTCATGTTGTCCATGCGGATTCTGATATGTTTGTTTGCGATGGTGGGAAGAAACAACTGGCATGCACGTAAGACTGCTCTGAGTTCGAGAATGTTTATGTGAAGAAGAGATTCCGCGGGTGACCAGCGGCCCTGAGTTGTCTGCTGCTGGAGGAAAGCTCCCCATCCGATGAGGGACGCGTCGGTAGTGATGGTGAGAGACGGTTGCGACGGTAGAAAGGGTACGTCCCATAACAGGTTGTTTGGATCTGTCCACCAGTCCAAAGTGCGTTTGATCGAAGGTGGTATGGTTAGCAATATGTTGACGGACCGGTTGAACGTGCGACACCGAGACAGGTACCACAGGTGGAATGGACGCATGCGTAGACGAGCATGTGTGACCAGGTAAGTAGTTGCTGACATGTGTCCCAGCAGCTCCATGCAGCTGCCAGCAGAGGTGAAGTTGGAGTTTTGGAGTAACTGAACTAATTGAGTTATTTTGTGGAACCTGTCGGAAAGGAGAAATGCCCTTCCTAGAGGGGAGTGTATGCTTGCCCCTATAAACTGAACGATTTGCGTGGGCTTCAGTGTTGACTTGGTGTAGTTTATGCTCAAGCCTAGAGCGAGAAACAAGTCCTGAGTACGTCAAACTGCCCGCTGCATCTGAGTGAATGAGGGACCTACTAGGAGAAAATTGTCCAGGTAGGGAAAAATGTTGATACAACGTTTCCAGAGGAATGTGGTTACTGGTGCCATGAGCTTGGAGAAGACTCTGGGTGCCGTGCAGAGGCCGAATGGCAGAACCTTGTACTGGTAATGCTTGAAAAGAAGGATAAAGCGTAGAAATCTGCGATGAGCCCGAATGATGGGGACATGAAAGTATGCATCCCTGAGATCGAGAGAGGCCAACCAGTCCCCCTGATGCAATGCCGGAAGGACAGTGTTTAGAGTCACCATTTTGAATTTTTTTACTTGGATGTAACGGTTGAGGCACCGGAGGTCTAGGATTGGTCTCCACCCTCCCGATTTTTTCTTCGTGAGAAAGTATGGGGAGTAGCAACCCTGTCCCCACTGATGGTTGGGAACTTCTTTGATTGCTCCAATGTAAAGGAGGTGTTGGACCTCCTCTTGAAGAAGTTGTACGTGGGTGGGGTCCCTGAAAAGGGACGGGTAGGGGTATTGGGATTTGGGGCGTATGATAAACGGTATGGAGTAGCCCCGTTGAACGATTTCTAACACCCATTTGTCCGATGTTATTCTGCGCCATTGTTGGACAAAGGGTTGTAGTCTGTCCGTGAAGATCAGATGTTGGAGTGGTGACTGAAGTTGGTCTGTTACGTTGTGGTTGGCAGCTCTCTCGACAAAAGCGTCAAAAGTGTTGTGCTGATTTTGAAGGTTGTGATGTATGCAGGGATGGGTTGTTTGATTTCCTGCGAGGCTGACGAGCTTTTGGTCTATAAGTGTCAGACCGACGGTTAGGTTGGTAGTGTGGAGGCCTGGAATTGTAAGTTTGGGTTTTGTGAAAACGTTTATTTGGGAAAGAGTGGGTATAAATGCCCAGTGTACACAGTGTGGCACGGGAATCCTTTAAGCCATGCATTACCTCGTCTGTCTTTTGGGCAAATAATTTGTCTTTTTCAAAAGGAAGGTCCTCAATTGTGTGTTGTAGCTGCCTGGGTAGATCAGCCGAGTGGAGCCAGGAGGCCCGCCGCATGACAACTGCTGTACCGAGCGACCTGGCGGCGACGTCTGCTACGTCTAAGGATGCTTGCAGGGCTGTCCTTGCGACCAGGTGACCTTCCGAAAGTAGCGATTGGAATTGTTCACGTTTGTCGTGCAGGATATCCTCAGTGAAATCCTTAAGTTTGTCATAAAGGTGATAATCATAATTAGAAAGTAGTGCAGTATAATTGGCTATTCGTAGTTGTAACGCCGCGGAGGTATAGACCTTCTTACCAAGCATATCCAGTTTTTTATCGTCCTTGTTCGTGGGGGCGGATCTAGAGTAGGGTTGTTTGGTACGCTGATTGGCCGCTTCCACCACTAAAGAATTTGGTGGGGGGTGCGTGAACAAAAATTCATTAGTCGTAGAAGAGATAAAGTATTTTTTGTCTGCCCTCTTGTTAGAGGGGGGATTAGATGCCGGCGTTTGCCAAAGATTAGTTGCGGGCTCCAAGATACCAATATCCATTGGTAGGGCCAGCTTAGTAGATCCCGTCGTTTGCAAGATTTTATATAATTTATGTTGAGTCGTGGTATGGGATTCTAGCGGGATGTCCATGATTTCTGCAGCTCGCTTAAAGAGCTCGCAAAATTGCCTTAAGTCGTCAGTTTTGATGTCAGGAGTGGGGACGTCTGGATCCTCGGGGTAGTCTGATGAAGATGATGGTGCTGAGGACCCCGCAGGTTGTGGTTGCTGCTGCAGTTGTGGACTTGGGCTAATTTGTGTTGGGAGATAAGAGTACGTTGCAGGCGTCACCGCAGTGCCACTTGGCCAGTTGGTATAAGGCATCCCTGGGAAGGAGCGATAGAAATAAGGTGGATACGGCCATGAAAAGACCAGTGCAGGGTTTTGGACCGAAGGCTGCTGAGTCTTTGGATCTGCTGGCTCTAGCGATCTAGGGCTAGAGGGGGCAGAGGAAGGCAAGTGGCAGGAGGACCCCGGAGTTGAGGGTGGACTAGCTTGAGAAGAGTCCGATCCGAATAAAGGCGACCCGGGGGCAGAATGAATGCTTAGAACATCCCTGGTCTCAACGTGTTTTGTTTTACTTCTATGTTTGCAATGCGCCCGCTGATCAGTGCTGCCTGTAGCGTCGGGCTGCAGCGCCGGTAATGGCAGCGGAGCGTGGAGCGGAGCCGATGCCGGTGGCAAGAAGTGAGGGACCAGGTGCAGTGCGCTCGGCGGTGCCGTGCCCAGTGCTGGGAAGGCGGCCGGTGCGTTCGGCAGATATGCAAGCGGTGCCGCCGCTTGCGGGGCCGGAGTCACCGCTGGAGAGCCCGTCGGCACCGCTGGGACTGCTGCGGCTTTGGCAGAGTGCGCGCGATTTGTTTTCGAAATTTTTGAGGCAGTTTTGCCAGAGGCTGTGAGGGTTGCCATGCCTGAGGAAGGACCCTTCAACAGCTCCTTAGTTGTTGTGTGAGCAGTTCTGTCACGCTTAGGAGGAACCGGCGAAGACAGTGTTGAACGCCACTTTTGCGCTCCCTCAGGGGACTGAGGAGAGGCACCCGGGTCCAACGCGGGGCGAAGAGCCCCCTCCAACAGTAGGAGCTCCAGTTTACGCTCCCTGTCTTTTCGTGTCCTGGCCGTGAGGTTTTTACAATGCTGACATTTTTGGGAGAGATGACCTTCTCCCAGGCACCTAATACAGGCTAAGTGTCCATCTGACGCCGGCATTGCTTCATTGCATGAAGCGCAGCGTTTGAACCCCGCTGGGGTTGTCACCTTGGCCGCTTGAATTAACGATTGTTCTGTCATTGTTGGTTTTACTTTAAAAGGTACTAACGTCTTCTTTTTTTTTTTTTTTTTTACAGGTAGGATTGCTGGAGCCACCGCAGACTCTGTCTGGAGTCGGAGGCGGTAGGAGGGAACTGAGGAGGGCAGCGGGGAGATCGCACAGGTGACGTCAGCAGGGCGGGAAGCACTCCAGCCTATCACTGCCGTCCCTGTCTCTCCCCGCTGATGGAGCCACTGCTGAGGAAAAATCTCCGAGCTGGAGTACGGTGCCGCACGAAGACCTTCAGTGGAGCAGTCAAGAACACTTCTCGACGAAGAACTTATGGATTCAAACATCCTCACAATCAAAAGTGAACTTTCCTTGACCTCTAAACAACAGATGTGTTGCCAAAAGCCAAAGTTCATTAGGAGGAATAAAGATCTGGCTTAGCTGAGCCATTAGAGAAACAAACCTCCCCAGAAACTTTAAGCCAAGCAGGACAGCAAAGCAGAAAGCAAAGAAGCAGTCACAGGTTTCTCTCTGAGCACAGCAGAGACACCATCACGCTGAAGAAAAGCCCCAGCCCCTCCAAAACATAAGATCAAGCCTTCCCCAAAATCAAGTGGGGGTGGGGAGGTAAGAAGACCTCAGCTGGAGACTGGAAAGAAGCCCAGTGTGAGGAGCCAAAGCAACGAGGCAAACCAAAACCACTTCCACCACTGCAGCCAGCGCTCTTCACCCTCAATAAAGGTGCACCAGCCCAGCAAGGGATCCTCTCCAAATTCCCCACCCCACCAGCAGCTGCAGCTGCAGCTGGGCTGAGGAGCACAGGAACACCTTCTGGGGCTGCATGCTTCTATTTTTAGAGAGTTTCCCCAGCCTCCAGCAAAAAGCTGACAAAAGGCACTTTTTCAGCAATGCCTAGAGGACGGCAGGGCAAAAAGGAGGACATGTCCTCCTTTTGCTTGACATCTGGTAACCCGAGGCCTAACATCCCCCTCCCCCGGACAATCCTCAACTGTTCTGCTGGCCCCTGCCCGGCCCTGGGCCCCACCCCACCTGCTCTGCTGGCCCAGCTCCACTCTGCACCCACCAACCCTCAGCCGCTTTGACGGCCTGGGCCTCCCCAGCCCCATCTGCCCCGGCACCACTGGCTTCCCCTGGAGATTCTGACACTTTCCCTAACCTCCAAACCCCTGCTGCTGCTTTTCTCCTGCCTCCCACTGCTCTCTGAGCTCCCCCTGCTCAGTCCATTCCCCCTGCTGCTCCCCTGCTCGCCACCGTCTTCTCCACTCCCCCCTGCTGTTCCCCAGCACCCCTTACACCCCTTTCCCGGTCACCCACCCAACCCCAGCTGCCATTTTTCCTGGACTCCCAGATCCCCCCAACCCCCAGGCCCTGCTAGCACTTCCCTGGCTACCCCAAACCCCCAGGCTGACCCCCCCAGGGCCCCCTTAGCTGGCCACTCCAGACGCCGGGAACCCCTCCTAACTCTAACCCCAACCCAGGCCGACTGCCCAAGATGGCTCCTCCGGCCACACTTGGGCTCCAGCCTGGAGCACGCCCAGTGAAACTCCTGGATGGGGACTATCTACTGTATTGACCCATGTATAAGCTGAGTGCCTGTTCTGAAGCCAATTTTCAGGCACAAAAGTGTCAGGTTATACACGAGTACATACAGCCTGCAGGCGCACTTGGAGGCTCCTGCCACCAAGCACAGCCAGTGTATGCGCAGGCTGGCTGTACATGCCCCCCACCGCCTGCTGGAACACGGCAGAACGCCGTTCCAGGGCCTGCTATCTCTTTAGGGGCCCCTAAAAGGAGAAAATGGAACTGGAATGCATCATTCCAGGCCCTGCTATTTTTAAATGACAGCCCTGGAACGCAGCATTCCAGCACCATTTCCTATTTTTAGGGGGCCCAGAATGCTGAGCCCCTAAAAACAGTGGCCCCAGAACAGCGTTCCAGGCCATTCTGGCCCACTTTAACCCCTGCTTGCTACCTAATGCTACCAGGACTGGTTTGACAACTATAACATTGAAATCATGAAAGAGCACAAAAGTAAAGCTTTCCATGACTAGCAATAAAATCCATCACCAAGTCAGAACCAGAGCTCTTTCCATCATATTCACTTATTCCAGTCATAAGTGCTGGAACTTAATCAGTCAGCTAAGGGCTGTTCAACAACCTCCAGGTCAATACTGGCCACTAATTAAGCCCACTGAGGTTGCAAGTCATTTTCTGTGCATTCCAAAGGTCCCACTGGAGAACTGATTCAAATACAACACATAGGACAAATGGCACTGTCACATGATGCACAATAGGCTATGATCTGTGTAATCTGTCTTTTCACCTTTGCAATGCAATTGTATTGGGTTTCATACCCAATATGCCATGCAAGCTATCCTTTTGAATGCTCTATCATGTAGTTATGGTATCACATTCCCCTGACCACTGTGAATATGTACAGAGGTGAAGCATGTTACACAGCTCAGATCCTTAGGACTTCCTCTCTTTGGCACAAGAAATACATGACAAAGGAAATGCAAATTCAGCTGCCCAGCTTAGGCAGAAGTAAAGAGAATCACACAGCAGCACGGAGAGGGAGGGACCGAGGAGGATGAAAAGAGTAATGCAGACACTTTGAGGGAGAGAAGCTGCTGGCATTTTGGCCAGAGACACTCCCTCTTGAAACATTTACAAGGAGGACTATGCCCTGCCTAAAATAGCCAGGGACGACTGCAAATCATCTCAGCTGCACTTGAGTGGTGAGAGGAGCATATTTCTAATAATGTTATAGGGTAGTATGTGTGTTATAACTTTTATTTATTCGTGGTCACTGCTGATTCCTTTATTAAATTATTATGCATTGATGTACTACATACTCACTTAAAATCAACACCTGATAAATAAACTAGTAATAGTTTTACCTAAAGCTGTGTGAACTTTAGAGTGTGTGATTGAAGAAGGCTAGGCAATCCCTTTCAGTGTTAAATGGACAAACGTGTGTCTATGGAGGTTGGGGAGGGGTTCCAATCTCTGTAGAATGGGGGTTCCCAATGTGGTTTCTGGGGACTGTTGGTGACTGCCCCATAGGCACTGTTCCCTCTAAGGCGCGCGGCCGTGCGCTTAAAAAAATCCTGCCATGCAGGATTTTCCTGCCCCCGCGCATGGGCAGTTCAGGGTGGCAGCGTGGCCGAGGGGAGATGCGCTGGAATGACATGTCCGGGCGCCAGCCCCTGCCCAGTCCGTCGGCCGGAGGAAGGGAGGGTCTGCGGGCTCGGGTCAGCCCTGCCACTCCTCCCCACCCCTCCTTCCTGGAGCCTGTGGAGGCTCCAACCCTTCCAGCTGGGGCCTGGCCGTTCACGTGGCCAGCCCCAGCCTCCAGCCTGGGCTCCTCCATGCCGGCCAGCACCGTGGCCTCCTGCCCCCTGCCCAGCTCTCTGGCCAGTGAAGAGGGCTGGTGGAGGTGGTTGGGTTGGTCAGGCAGCTGGCACAGAAAGCGTGGGGGCAGGGAGGGCTTGTGGGGAGGGGGGAGAAGGGGTCAGGATGGTGGGCTGGGGAGGGTTTGGGGGGGCTGAAATAGGTGGCATGAAGGTGGGGAGCTGGGGGATGGTGTTTAGGAGGGCTGGGATGGGGGCAGGGAGCTTAGGGAGCCAGAATTGGGGCAATTCTTCAGCTTTCTAAACAAGAGGTATGGCAAAGGGTAAGTGCCATTCATACCCTGAAGTTTGAAAATCCTCAAGTGGGAAACAGGGAGTGCATGGTGCCAAAATGTCCCTTCTATAACTAGATAAAGCTGTGGAGGTGAAAAATCTAAAAATCAGTTGTATATTTCCTGAAAGCTAATGTGGATGTTACTTAAGCGGAGTGACTGAACAGTGAGAGTGTTTGAGCATGCTAACCCTGGGCCTTCAAAGAACCTGGAAGATGTTTTCTCCAGAATCCTGTAAATTACAACAATTCATTACAAAACAAACAAGGAGTCTTGTGGTACTTAAAGACTAACAAATATATTGATTGCATGAGCTTTCATGGGAGAAAACCCCATTTCATCAGATGCTTTGAAGAACAATTCACAGAAATCTTAGAGATGTAACGGAGATATTAGATAAGTACTTGTTTTAAATATAGTAACAGCCAAAAGACTGGGAATCAAAGGAGCCATGAGATTATTGTCTTCACTATGCACCCTAATCTGTCCATCAGAAGAAACCATAATGCATTGAAGTGATGTGGTATTTTGGTAGAGATTTTCTCTTAAATTGAAATGTAGCCCCAAAATGATGGAGCAGGTAAAGATACAAGGGACTGAAAACAGGCTTTTAAGAAATACTGTAGCCTTATCTTAAAGCAGCTAGAAACCCATTGTTTTGATTTCAGCTGTGTTTAGCATCCTTCTTGTAGCAGCATTTTCCTGAAAAGAGATGCCTGGAATCTTTTTTTGATTTTTAAAATTTCAATAGAATTTACCACTATGGGACCATCAAGACATCTTAAATGCTGCCAGTTTCCAAAGGGGTAGCCATGTTAGTCTATTCCAGGAAAACAAAACAAAACAAGGAGTCTCCCATGAAAGCTCATGCGAAAAATAAATCTTAGTCTTTAAGTGCCACACGGCTCCTTGTGTATCTTAAATGCTGTCAGTGATAATTAGCTGGCTTCCCTGTGAACTGTAACTCTGCATGTAGAACACAGGAGATGAGGGTATTAGGCAGAATTGTGACACCTAGGATCCGGATTGAATATAACTTTGGTCTTGGGTTGTTTGAAAGCCATGGATTAGTTTCTTTTGATTGTATAGCAATTTGGGTAAATTTTAAATAAATTGGGTGATTTTTAGTAATAAAAAACAACTTGAAAAATTAATATAAACTATTTAATTGGTCTAGATTTTTCAATAATTTTTGTTGCACAAGTTTGCACACAAATTTTATTCAGAAAAAGTTTTGCACACGGGTTGAAAATTTTGCACACAAGCCACCAAACCTTAGAGGAAACATTGCCCATAGGTACCTAGTGGGTGCACACCCAATGTCTGGAACCGATTACACACAAGAGGCTGGTGTGTATGGACTCAGGAGTGAGAGGTCACCTAGCAAAGCTGGGTAAGTTGGGGTTCAGGCGGGAGGTTCGGGGGGTCAACAGCAGCACACAGGACCAGTTTTGGGGAGCAGTCTGTCACAGGCAACAACTCAGGACACCAGAATATGGGTTAGAGTCAACCAGAGCTATTCACATTTGATGAGCTAGATAAAACCCTTAACTCCATCTAATCAAGCACAGCACCAGGGTGTAACATCTTCTGGAATTTCTCATCTACCTTGGATCAAAGGTGCCACAGTGGATTACTAATGTCTACGTACAGGTCATTAACAAGACAAAGTTACCATGAACTTGGCATCAAGCAAAAATTATCACCATTTTTAAGCTGGGCAAGGACCTCCTATGATGTTTTAAGTTACCATCCAACATGTTTGCTGAGAGTGTTCCAAGATGTTTGTGCCTCTTCGCAGAAAATTGCAGGCAGGGCTTAGGAAAGGATGCAGCTCCTGTGGTCAAATCCTGGCCTTGACCACTTTTTGTGGAAACAGTTTTCAATAAAATCTAAAGATGACAGCAGTCTTCTTGGATTTGATTGCCACCTATTACATAGGCTCTCATAGAGGCCTTTTGTTTAAACTGTCTCTCAAACGGTCCGACACTGGATCCTCAAGGTAGAAGACCTCTTTCTTCAGAAGAGATGGTTTGGAGTACACATGGGCAACTGCTAAAAAAAGCAAGGAGTCTTGTGGCGCTTAAAGAGTAACAGATTTATTTATTGCATGAGCTGTCATGCTTTTTTACTTTACTAGACTAACACAGCTGCCCCTTTGGAACATGGGCAACTGCTGTTGCTCTTTGAAAAGTCAGTCAGTGTCCTCCCTTAAGGCTCAATTCCTGTACACACACTACTCAATATGTACATCAGTGATCTGCCAGTCAACTCTTACCCAAATTTACTTGTGCCAGCAGTATATGCTGCAGCTACCAAGCTCAGAAATTGACAGTTGCATGGCCCTTGCTATGATCAGTGTAAGTTATCAGTAAGACATTATACATTTGATTTGCTGATCAATAAGATTTAATTTGCAGGGAAAGGATCAGGGACTCAGCAGAGGCCAGCAGTGCAGGGCGGCTTAAAAGCATGTTAGGGACACAGCAGAAGCTGGCGGTGCAGGGCAGGGGGTGTTTAGGGAAGGGGGTTTGGAACGCGGAGGGTGGTATACATGGGTCATGCTTTTTCCTAGTTTTGGGGAGTTATAACCAAGGGTTAGCTTACACATGAGTATATACTGTAGGTAAATTAGGTCCACCTCACATCCTTTGTCCAAAACATCTGTTACCTTCTCAAAAAAGGAGACCAAGTTGGTCTAGCATGATCTACCTTTCATAAAGCCATATTACTATTAACCTCAATATCTTTAAACATTTGCTTTATCAAAAAATTTTCCAAGACCTTCCATACTACCAAAGTCAAACTAACCAGTCTGTAGTTACACAGATCACTTTTGTTCCCTTTCTTGAAAAACAGGAATTATATTAGCGATTCTCCGGCCATATGGTACAACCCCCGAGTTTACAGATGCATTAAAAATCCCTGGCAATTTCATGTGCCAGTTCCTTTGGTATTCTTGGATGGAGATTATTCGGGCCGCCTGCTTTAGTCCCATTAAGCAGTTCAAGTTAGGCTTCCACCTCAGATATGGTAATTTCCACTTCTATGTCCTCATTCCCATTAGCTCGCATACCACTATCTCCAAGCTCATCATTACCCTCATTAAAAACAGAGGCAAAGAACTTGTTTAGATATTCAGCCACACCTAGATTATCCTTGACTTCCATATCATCCTCAGTGTTCAGGGGTCTCACTTCTTCCTATCTATATGGCTAAAGAACCTTTCATTATTGGTTTTAATTCCCTTTGCAAGGCCCAACTCTGCTCGGCTTTCGGCCTTTTATTGTTAGCAATAACTAAAATTCATATTCTCACCCACAATAAATTGAGCAAAACAACATCTGAAAGTGGAAGAGGTAGTGAAAAAAATTGCCTCAAATGATGGGACAGATCAACCATTAACAAAGAATGTATAAAATCAGGTCCTTGCTCATCTTAATCTATGTGCAGCTATGAACTAAACACGCCATGTATTGTACTGTAACAAACCACATTAAAAACAAACAAGGAGTCCTGTGACACTTAAAGACTAACAAATTTATTTATTGAATGAACTTTCATGGGAGAAAATCCTACTTCATCAGATGAAGTGGGACTTACTCCCACAAAAGCTCATGCAATAAACATATTTGTTGGTCTAAACCTAGGCCACTGCTGGTCAAAAAGAGAATCAGCTCAGGGTTTACACCAAGGATCAGTTAATCTGATATTAGCTAACCTTACATTTAGATGGGCCTGTATTTCCACTATTTGGAGTGCTACCAGTACTGTTTTCCAAGTAGCAGGGTATGTTGCTATGTGGGATATAAGAAGGGGAATACTAGGACAAAGCCTAGCCCCAACTGCAGTTCACCACCATACCGTCAAGTCATTGGTGTTGGTGGCATTCCAGGCCAGCCAAGTTTTACCCACTGAAAGTGTGATGTATTGGATAGCAGAACGGGGCACTGTCTTATTAAAACAGTGTTGAGATATTAAAAGCCCACACATTATTATCCAGAATCGGGACCCACTACCTGTGTGATTCATAGAACAGCATCCATGCATGCAGTGATAAGTCACATTTGCCAAATACCAGTTACGCCCCTGAAGGCATGTCAGCTGTTCATCAGAGTAATCATGCGGAGCAGTTGTCCATCCGATGGGATGGTTATACTTGCTGGCAGCGGGAGAGATTATATAGCTGTTGCTTAGTGTCCAGGTTCCACATAACAGAATGTACCAGAGGCCCCACATGCTTGTTCATGGGCATGTAATCGTGAGGAAGAATAACAAAACAGGCGAGTTTTCTCCCACAGGTAGAACCCAATAAGTATCTCCTTGTCCAGGGGCCACTATTTCTCCTGATTTGATTATGCCAGGTGTTCCTTTTGGTGGGTGCATCCACACCTTGCCTGCATGGAGAGCCAAACTAGGGTCCTTTGTTCTTGGGGGCAAGGCAGGGAGCTGAACGTCTCCACTGCCTTTAAAATGAGCATAAGGAGTACTACACAGCAGGGGATGGTTATTCAGCTGAATGACTGCCATGGACAGGACCTTAGCCCATCCCTTAGAACCATCCGGGGTTAACTTTCTGATTTGTTGTCTCAACAGCCCATTTACTCTTTCCACTAAGCCTGAGGCTTGTGGATAGTGGAGAATATGTAGCAGCCAGTGCACTCCAGTATCCTGAGCCCGCTGCTGTACTAAATTTCCTGTAAAGTGAGTACCCCTGTCTGACTGGATCTCTGAGGGGGTACCACACATTTGACATAGTCGCTGCATAGCTTTTAAGGTGTTTTGTTGAGTAGCTCACCGAAAAGGAACTGCAAACACAAGTCCAGACAAAGTGTCCACTGCTACCACAGCATACTGGCTTCCCTCAGACAAAGGTAAGGGACCTATGTAATCTATCTGCCACACTTCTCCTGGTTTGGCTCCCTTTGGGATACAACCAGCAGGTCTACCAGGTACCATATGCCCTTTAACATTCTGACAAATGGAACACCGTTCAACCACACTACGGGCAGCAGATGCTGTCACTGGAAGTCCATGAGCTCTAGCCCATTCTACTGTGCGGTCCACCCCCAGATTCCCAGCTCTTTCATGAGCCCACTGCGTTAAAAGGTGAACCTCTTCTGTGGCTTCTGGTTCCCGTGACACCTTATGAGCAGCTGCTAGAGCATCTGCTGCCACATTTAATTTTGCTTCCTCAGTATTCTTTTTGGTACGTACATTAGTGTGTCCCACTTTAAGCTTGATATGTTTAGCTCAAGCACCGATGTCTTTCCATATATCCTGGTCCCAGACTGTCTTTCCCTGAATGCACCCATTATCTTGTGCCCATTTACTTGCCCATAAGGCAAGGCCATTAGCCACTGCCCACGAGTCAGTGCAGATGTAACACTCGGGGTCTCCCAATTCTATTGCCTTGGTTACTGCCAATCAGATGCCTTTTAGTTCAGCATATTGGCTGGATTTATTGTCCCCTTCCTGGGTGAGCTGTACGCTTCGCTGGCCTTGTATGGCCGCTGCTCGCCACACCCGGTTCGGGCCTCAGTATCTAGCACTGCCATCAGTGAACCAGGCATAACGTCTCTGCAAAGGTTTAAGTGTCCCATAGGATGGCGCCCAGGTAGCCAGTCCAGTAGTAACTGGTAAAGACAGTGTGGTCTTCTCTGCAGCAGGGAGGTGGGTAACCTCCTCATGCAAAGTTAAGACTCCTGCTGGGCCTGGTTTTGCCTGCTCCTGTATATACCATTTCCATTTTAACACAGTACTTGGGAGAGCTCGTCCTGTCCTGGGTCCCAGTAGTTCCCAGACCCATGCCATAATAGGGAGTTCTGGTCTCAGCACAACCTCCCATCCTTCTGTTAGTCGTTTTGTTTCCTGTAAAGCCCAATAAGATGCTAAAACTATTTGCTCAATTGGGTGTAATTTGCAGCTGCATCATGTAAGGGTTTGCTCCAGAACCCAAGTGGGGTTTGGCGCTGACCACGAGTTTGTGACAGGCTCTATGCTGCCACCCCCTGGGTAACCGATACCTGCAACTCCACTGGGCCTGGTCCGTTGCCACTGCTTGCTTTGCCAGCTCCCATGCTTCTGCTTGTTCCTTCTCCCATTTAAATTCCACTTTTTTCATGCTAATTCGATACAGTGGCTGTAATATACTTTGCAAGTGAGGGATGAAAGATCGCCAATATCCCAACAGTCCCACAAAATACTGTACTTGCTCCTCAGAAGTGGGAGGTGGCACTGACAGGATTTTATTTTTGACAGGGTCTGGAATTAACTGCTGCCCCTGAGATCAAACAACACCAAGAAATTTTAATGTCTGTGCAGGTCCCTGCACCTTATCAGGGCTAATAACCCACCCCTGCTCCTTCAGATGCATTTGTATAGCTTCAAGCATCTGGCTAATTTGTTCTTCAGACTCTCCCTGCACCAGCACATCATCAATATAGTGAGTTAACTGTATTCCCTCAGGGAGGTACACGCTCTCTAGTTCAGTGGTTCCCAACCTTTTCTCTGCCATGGCACACCTTGATACCTTCAAATTTTTCAAGGCACACTATTATTTAAAAAACTTATGAATATGCAAATTAACTTAAATTACTTATGAATATTCATGAACCATGGCAGTGTTTCAGAAATGCTGCTATGTGGGGTAGTAGGGGTAGCAGAGCAGTGGTAACAAAACACAGGTGGTCAGGAGTTGTGTGCAGTCGCAGGAGTTAGTGTGGGGAACAGAACAGGACAAGGGCAGCAAAAGAGGACAAGGGCAGCCATGTGGGGAACAGCACAAGGGTGAAGAAAGAAGAAAGGAGAACAAGAGTGTCTGTTGGGAGGCTGGGGGGACCCGGGGAGTGGGAAGGTAGAGCATGCGAGCATGGCGCAACACCCACTTCCCCCTTCTCCACAGTGGCTCCTTGCCACCCAGCGCAAATCCTCATCTCACTGCTGCTCCCTCCCATCCCAGTGGGTCCCATCATTCCCTCCCCCAGCCCCCTGCTGCCTGTGATGGACCCTCCCCTCACTGCAGGGGCCAGAACCAGGCCTCCAGCCCCCAGCTACACACACACCCACAGCCACCCCAACCCCCAGCTACACATCTTCTGCTACACAGCCACTCCCACCCACCTCTGTTACACACACCAGCCCCACACAACCCCCGGCAGCACCTCAAAGCCCTTACCTGGGCTGTCTGCAGGCTGGCTGACTCGCTGGGAGCTGCTCCGCCCTGTAGGGGGAGATTCAGACGCTCCCAGCCTCCTGCCCCTCTCTGCTGGCTGGATTAAGGTGGAGTGGGGTTTAAGGTGGAGGCACTGGAACGCTGCATTTGGGCTGCTCCTGCTATTTTTAGGGGGACCCCTGGAACTCTGGGTTCCAGTGCCTTCCTCTATTTTTAGGGGGGCTGGAATGCTGCCTGCCTTAAAATAGAGGGCCCCAGAATTGTGTTCAGGTGCCTTCCCCCTTACTTTCACCCCTGCCTTTTCCCAGCCCTGCACAGCCCACGTAGCTGGGCTGAGCAAGGAGGGAACTTTAACTCCAGCTCTCCGGGTGGTCGCGGCACACTTTGGGCATTCCCACGGCACACCAGTGTGCCCCGGCCCATTGGGTGGGAACCACTGCTCTAGTTCACGGGCCAAGATACTGTGGCAGAGGGTGGGAGAGTGAATGTAGCCTTGGGCTAATCTTGTGAATTGGTACTGTTGACCTTCCCAGGTGAAAGCAAACTGGGGTCTGGATTCCAGGGTTATGGGAATACTAAAGAAGGCATTGGCAATGTCCAGCACTCCCTTCCAAGGCTGTGGTCCCTTAGCAATACGCTCTGACAGGGTGACAATGTCTGGAACAGCTGTAGCCAGTGGGCGGGGAGGGGCATGCTTATTTAGGGCTCGAAAATCAACAGTTAGTCTCCAGGACCCATCAGGCTTTTTTACTGGCCCGATAGGGCTGTTAAAGTGTGAGGTGCCATGCTCTATTACCCCTGCCTCTAACATATCTTGTATGGTTTTACTTATTTCTGCATGTCCCCCAGGCAGACGGTACTGCTTTACATATATAGGCTGAGAGGGTGGTGGTACAGCAATGGGTTCCCACTTAGCCTTTCCCACTGAAATAGCCTGCACAACCAAAACTAAACCATCCTCCTGGCAGGGTAAGCTGCAGCCCCCTTAAACAGTCCATTCCTAGTATGCCTCCAGTGTTTGCTTCTACCACTGGGCAAGGGGCCATTGGCAAATCTTCTATTCTCATAGTTAACTGGGTTCGCTTGCCAGTGACCTTCCCTCCCCCAATACCCTGCAGACCCATTGACTCACCTCCGCAGGCATGGGGAGAGCCATGGATAACTGTGACCTCTGCTCCAGTGTCTGCTAATGCCATAACCTACTGTATCCCTTTTCCCTGCTTAATAGTTAACTGAACATAAGGCCTGGGGTCCCCTGGTGGAGATAGCGGGGAAGACCCAGGGTCCCGGCCCCTGTCATTGCTGTGGCTGGGGTGTCTGCCACTGTTACGGTGAAGGAACAGCTGCAGGGGCAGTAGGCTTTGCTGGTTTTGACTGTCCATTCCGAGATCCCTCAGGTGGGGCTTCTTGATAACACTCCCGGGAGCGTCTAAGAGCCCAGTATCGCTTAACCAACTCTGAAGTGGGTTTATTATCAATGTCCTCTTTTGGCACACCAGCTGCCAGAAGGGCTAAAAAGATGTCCCGCCTGGAAAGTCTGGCACTTTTGCTCTGTCCTTTCTCTTGGATAGCATGTAACCATCTAACTGACTAGCTCTCTTAGTTCAGGGTCCTTATAACTATACACTTCCTGCACCATATCTGGGGGACCCACAGCACCCTGCATGCCTGGGGTGGCAAAGTTGTCTGGTTTCAGGAGAACAGGATGGGGTGCAGCTGCAAGTTTTCATCCTCCACATCCTCTTCTGAGTCCGATTCCCAAACGTCCCCATCCCATGTTTCTGGGTCCCAACTAGCAGATCTTATTGCCGCTATTTTAACTGCGGAGTGGACAAGGTGAAGGTTTACAGAGTGGCGCTTCCTCACATAGCAAAGGGCTAAGATTTCTAAATTTTGTTGCATTGTCTCCAGCTGCTGCTGGAGAGAGTCTACCCTAGAGCTCTGAGCATCCCGGGTAGCTTTTAACCCACTAACTTCTCCCTGCAACCTCCTATTTTCCACCTCAAGGTGGCATTCTCGCTCCTGGCTGTCCCTAAGCAGTCAGGAAAAGCCATCCAGCCTGTTGGACACCCTTACCCCGCCATCGGGAGAACATCCAACACACTCTCTATATCTCGGGGTGACCCATTTCCAATCTCCCCATCAAAGGCCACCACCGGGGTCACCATGTTCCACTTTTGTGCCACCCGGTTCCAGGCTGATGTGGCGGGCCAACCTTGGATCCAGAACTCCTCATCACCCCCCTTATTATGTTTCCCAAACATATTGTCAGCTTGTTGCTCTGAAATCCTGCCAGCTACACCTGCAGATAGTGTAGTGGCTAGCACATCTGCTTTACATGCAGAAAGTCCTGGGTTCAAAACTCAGGGGGTTGGGACTAGATGATCTCTTAAGGTCCCTTCCAACCCTATGACTCTATTCTAAGTGTTCCCCCCTACCAAGTGGGTCCCAGGTCTGGGATTCCAGCAGAAACAACCACTGAGATGCACATTAGCTAGAAATAAAGTGTTTTATTAACTAACAGATTACTTAACTAAATATCCAGATAAAAGTGATATGCCCAGAGTTAAACACAAAGCAATATAGACAGGCTTACAACCCAATCAGCAGTCAGGGACCCCACTTCACAACCATGGGCTTCAGCAGGGGAGTGATGTCCTCTGAGGCACCCTTCAAGGTCCTACAGCGAAGTCCACTGAAGTCAGGGAATGGGGTATAATTATAACCCATACAGTCCCTTGTTTCATATGGAAGGGGTGATCAGGCCCTCCCCTAGTCACGTAGACTGTCTGCTGGGATGCTGATTCCCACCACTGGAATTCCTCAGTCTACACCCTAGACAACTACTCATCTACTACCTACTTGTTTACAATATAACTCTACAAAGTACCCTTAAGTTGTTTGGGGACCTCCATTGCCCACTATTGTTATACCGTTACAAAGTCTTCCATTTGCCCTACACTCATCTTAATCTATGTACAGCTATGAACTAAACATACCATGTGTTGTACTGTAACAAACCACGTAAAAAACAAACAAGGAGTCCTGTGACACTTAAAAGACTAACAAATTTATTTATTGAATGAGCTTTCATGGGAGAAAATCCTACTTCATCAGATGAAGTGGCACTTACTCCCACAAAAGTTCATGCAATAAATATATTTATTGGTCTAAGTGCCACAGGACTGCTTGTTTGTTTTACTGAACTAAACTAACACGGCTGCCCCTTCGGAACCAAACCCACATTAGTTATTATTTGCTGTGGCATGCAGAAACAGAGATACCACAAGGTTTCTTCATCACTTCATTGGTTTCTGCCAATTCTGAAATAGTGGTCAGGCTACTGAAGCTATGCCTGACATGGCGGTAGCTACTCATCAGTGATAAAGCAACTCGGGACAAGCTAGGCCTCCAAATTAACAAGCTCTTGACAGAAGATAGGAAGCTTGAAGATAGGAAGCTCATGACAGACTATCGATGGCACACACGGCTGAGCTTTTTTTTTTTTTTTTTTAAACACAGTTTCCAGTGTATTCCATCTGCATAATACAAACATAAGTTGTAGTTTAAATGTTTCCTCATTCACCAATACTTGCAGGATGATCCAAACCCTGTTTATATTGGTGTGATATTGGACAGGTCACTAACATTCCGCAATCCCTTAAAAAAAAAGACGGCCGCCAAAGGCAGAATTCTGAATAACCTGCTCAGAAAATTAGCCAGTTCATCCTGTGGTGTGAGTGCTCCAACGTTCTGAGTATCAGCCCTTGCCCTCTCCTATTCAATAGCAGAGTACTTTACTCCTGACTGCTGTTGCTCATCTCACATACAACTGGTTGATGTGCAGCATTACAAAGCTAGGCATATTGTTACCAGGACTTTATGGGCAGAACCACTGCCATAATTGCTGGGACTCAGCCACATGGTACCATCTCACATTCATCATGAGAAAGCCTCTGCCACATTGTTGGTTAAGATTAGCAAGAAGAGTGACCTGCCATTGTACACAGACCCATCAACTATCTTTTAGATGTCCACTACGGTCATTTATGCCATCACAAATCATGACAGTGGAATCTGCTTGGTGCAATGACTGGTCAATGACAATCAATCATTCTCTCATCACTGACCCAAACATTTCTCTTCTTGAATTTGACCTGCCAAGGCACCTGTGGTCATCTTTGACTTGTTTTCCAACAGGACAAAGCATGATCTCATGAGGTCCCTTTCAACCCTATGATTCTATTCTATACTAACTATGCAGCCAATCTCTTTAAATGGGGCTTTTTCAATGACCCACACGTGCAACACTGCATCCCATGCATGCCCTTATGGTATGACTGTGCATCACTCATGTTCACCTGCACAGTGTAATTGTGTATTGTTTAATGCAAAGTATGTCACATAATATGCTCTTGCGATGCACGAGACAAACTGAACATTATTGTTACAGTAGTATTTTTCTTGCAATGTCATATGTATGGCTATGAAGCTCTGCTACTTAATATTCCCAAAAACTAGTTTCATAGCTTAAAGCAGATGTAGGCAAATACTAAAAGCAATCAAGTAGTTCACGGCTCACTAAGGCATACATAAAACAACCCATATGTTCCAGGAATAACAGACTAACCAAAGCACCAATAAGGGGTAATCATTTGACTGAAGTAGAGGAAACCATGCTGGATATTGTCTGTCACCTAATCCCAGGAGGTGGCAAATGAAAATATTAAAAGAGGAGACATTTGCTCACTCAGTCTCTCTCTTACACTTCCATCTACAAACAACATCAAGTCACTGAAGCATTGACAACAAGGAAAGCTGTGTTGGAGGCTGACCAAGTAGCCTGTGGTGAGAACCACAAAAGACTGTAAGGCTGCTGAAAATGTTAATCTTAGTTTAGAATATAAACTGTCTTTTGTTTACTTTTGATCAAACCTGACCTGCCTTGTTATGGCTTATAATCATTTAAAATCCATCTGTACTTAATAAAAATGATGTTTGTTTTTTCTAAAGCAGTGCGCATGGTGTGTGTGTGTGTGGAGACTTCATTTAAAGTAACAAAGCTGGTACATATCAATTTCTTTGACAAAATGATGAACTAATCATGAACTTGCATTGCTCAGTGAGCACCATTGAAAACTGCAAGACAGATGTTGCTAGGGTTGCAGTCAGGACCGGGTGTGTTTGCAGAGGCCATTCTATTGCATAACCCCATGACTGACTTGCCAAAAGCACTCACTCAGTGAAGAGAAGCTTGCTTGCAGGACATTATGAGTGAGCTGACCCAGGAGTGGGGGCTCACATAGCAGAGCAAGACAGGCCCTAGGAATGAGTGACTGGGATGACACAGCTACTGTGCACACTAGTCTAGGCTGCAGGGGGGAACATCACATCACAATGTAGCTGTAGACAACTCCAGAATATGTTGCATAGCGTAATCAAGTGTCCACTAATTTATTTCAGTGATGAGTTACCAGCTGATGATGATGCCATTAAAATAGTGGGACACCTTGGTAAACTATAATATGTGCTTTGACAGAAAATACGAGGGAGAATAATAGAGTACAGATTTTGTTCTTGATCTGTTTTTAGTCTTTATGAAAATTAATTCATATAAAAATTACATCCAGTTATAATCTCTTTCCCAGTCCCAGAACCCCCTGTATCTCTTTCCCATTGAGCACAGAAAGCCCTGGATATTGTAGATTTTATGAATTGTTATACATGGGTGGAATGAATCCATTGAGCTCATGTAGAACTATAGTTTAAATCATCATTATCGATACCAGATTAGATTTTAACCACAGACTCATTCATTTGTTGATTTGTGATCTGCTACAAACTGCCTGATCAAACTGTCTGCTACAGCATTCTGTAGACCTAACCGTATTGCTGGGAAAGATATTTAACGTCACATATACCAGTTCCACAGCCAAAGTTTGCATATGGCATTTTAACTTTCTGATGGAATGCTTCAGTTTCTTCAGCATATGAAGGGGTTAAGGCTCTCTTTCTGTTTTGGGATGAATAAGTACCTTAAGTAGCACCTTTTTCTCTGTGTTGCTTTAGCACTTCTTCCTTGGCTTCCATGCTTAACAACAGACCCCACATCATCTCTAAGCTCTCCTTCTTAGTATTTCAGAGTAACATGAAAAGTAATGGGGAAAGAGGGCTGTGATATGGCTTGCAGTGGAATCTTGGTCATGTAATCAGATTGAATTACTTTCAAAGTCTAACAATCTGTAGCAATTACATGCATAGAAATGAATTAAGAGTGAATTAAGAGTCCCCAAATACAGAGAAAAGAGAAAGGACAAGTAGTAGCCAAAATGAAGACACCGGCTGATTTCTCATGACACCTGTTAGTGCCCTGATGGCACCAGGACACTGAAGAACCTACCTGTCTCTATGGGCCTGTTCTGTAAGGGCCCACCATAAACAGCGACCTGGAAAAAGGCTTACCTTGAAGCAAATCAGACAAGTATGTTCTCCAGATTGTGGGAAAATGGATGGTATAATGAAAATAATTTAAAGCCAGCCTTTTTAAAAGCTAGGTCAGCTATAACATTCAAAAATTAGTTCCCAGAATGTCTCATATTCAGTCTGTGCAACAGACCAAATGCTACGTAAAACTTACCTAAAACTCAATCTAGTAACTATTTACTTAGAATATATTCTAAGAGACCAAGAAAGGCAAGAGGTTAGATTTTGGGAAAAACAACATTCCTACACCTGCAGCTTGCTGTAGAAAAGAAGGAACCAAGATGATTGTGGTTGAATGGCTACAAACAGGCACTACTTAACAGAAGGTTCAAAAGCTCAACAGCTCCAGCACAAAATGCATGTCATAAGTGGAATATGCAAAGCTACCTCAAAGGACAGTTTTTGTGTTTCATATCAATATCTCACTGCTCCAAAAACATTTGGCTGTTGACTAGTTATTCAGCAGAATCAAAGTAAATAGTCAACAGCAAAACAGAATTTTGTATTTTTTTTTTTTTTTTATAAATCCACAAATGTTAACCTTCAATTTTCTGAAGGATTAGCGATATTGTCTGAACAACATCAAAACCTCAGTTGTAGGTTTGCTCTCATGGAATAATAATTACAGATTTTCATACAGAGTATTTATTACACAAACTAACATAAGATAGAAAACCACTGTGCAATCATCTAATGTACTGATCACTACAGTTTTCTGAAAGTGTTTTAAGATTATTTCAAAAATAATTGTTTTAGTTCAAGGGATTTTATCCATATTTAAAACAACAGAGGATAACTAAGAACCTTTATATCTTCAACATTTATGAACTACACACTGAAGAGTAACCTGAGAAAATTACCATTTTTTTCACATTTTAGCCATGTTACCTAAGTTAAAGAAGCTTGTCATGTTCTGCAGTGTCCTCTTTCTCTCGAATTCTAATTATGAGCACCAACTGAATGAGAGGAAAAGGAAATAAAAAGAGGAATTACTTTTTTTTTTTTTAAGTCTACTGTTTTTGCTATAGAATGCCATCAAAATTAATGTTTTTTGAGTTTCATAATTTGATTGCATCACTCAAACAAATGTCTCTAGTAATAAAACAAGACTCACAAAGTGTGAATTGGGGTGTGTGTGTGTGTGTGTGTGTGTGTGTGTGTGTGTGTGTGTGTGTG
>ML682004.1:29947979-29969048 GCA_007922195.1 Podocnemis expansa | reverse complement strand
GTGTGTGTGTGTGTGTGTGTGTGTGTGTGTGTGTGTGTGTGTGTGTGTGTGTGTGTGTGTGTGTGAGAGAGAGAGAGAATGAGAAGAAATAGAAATACATCTTGGTAACTTAATAAGCAAAACCAACAAGAGCCCTGTGGTACCTTATAAACTAACAGATTTCTTGAGGCATAAGCTTTCATGGGCTCCAACCCACTTTGTCAGATGAGAAGGGATAAAACCCAGGAAATAATATTGCTCTGATATTTAAAGTCACAACAACTACTTAAAAACATAAAATCATACTTGTTTGATTTGAATTTAAATAAATATTGTTAAATGTTAGAATTATGTTATTTAAATGAAAAATTATTTGTCTTTTCACAGCTTCATCCTTTGCACTTGAGAACACTTTGTGTGTAGTAAGTTTGACTTTTTCTACCTTACAGTTTGCTGAAGTTTCTCCTGCTAATGTGAGTCTCTCACAGCAACAGAAAAGAAAAAGATTTTTATTTATTTATTTTTAAAAAAGGATAGCAAAGCCACAAAAATTCACCAAGGAACTCAGGACTTGGTGAAGCACCCACATCTATTTTTACCTCATTCATTAATGACTGACTACATTTCAGAATTGATAATGTCCCTTTAAATCATAGAGGAAAAGTGATGAAAAAAACCCTGGTATTTATAACTGTTTCCTTTTAGACTAGCTTCCCAACATAAAGTAATAGTTTGCAAAATATATTTATCAATTCTTTTAATTTACAACCCAATTTAATAAACACCATTAATTTCATACTCATCATTGAAAAAAGTGCATAAAAGCATTCCAAACTTAAGTAAAATACCGATATGTCTAATAATAGCTAACTGAAAATTGGCCAAGCAGCCTGACTGTAGCACAGGATAAGCCAAGTAAACATCCAGGTTCTTCTTAACTTGAATTTAGAGTACCCTGAACAGGCAACATGCTAAGAACCTGGAAGAAAGCCACATTTTGCATAATTCTCAGTCAACCACCTCTAAACATTTCAGAAGCCATATTGCTGACTTCTGGAGCTAGTTGGAAATATAAGCCACCTAAAACAAAAAGAGGGATTGGACAATAAATCCAGGCTGGTACCTGCTTCTTGAAAGCATCCCTTTCTAGTTGGGTGTGAACCTACAGTGATTTTTATTTGTAATGGGTGGCACCCTCCTCTTGCTGGCATTCCCCTGGCCAATAGTTTCTTCAGCAGATCTTCAATGACTGAGCCCTCTGGCCAAGTCACACATGCATCGTCTGTAGGTGGAACAAACAAATAAAAACCCTTTCCATGGTACAAGTCTTCACCTTCCACCAAGGCTTCCTCCCTAGACAACAACAAGCAGTTGTGTGGCACTTTCAGAATAAGATTTATTTTTTGCATGAGCTTTCGTGGGAGAAGATCCCACTTCCTCAGATGCTTCGAAGAGGGGTAAACTTACAGAATGGAATGAAACTAAATGCAAGGGGGTGTAAAACATAGGATCAGGTCATAAAGTAACAGCAAAACAGAGCAGTTTACAGGCTCAAACCATGGGAAGTCTGAAGTCAAATTACCCTTTGTAATGGGAAAAGAACCCATAGTCTCAATTGAGTCCTGCTTTCACAGAATTTAGCTTGCATATTAATTCAAGTTCAGCTGTCTCTCTTTGAAGTCTTGATGTCCCAGGTACAGCTCTAACAACAGTCGTTAACAAATCCATCATTGAGTGATTAGGAAGATGGAAGTGCTCAGCAACTGGTTTCTTTGATTTCTGATATCAGCTCTGTGCTCATTCAGTCTCTTATGGAGCGATCGTCCTGTTTGTCCAATATATAAGGTGTAGGGGCATTTCTTGCACATGATGGCATAGACCACATTAGTAGATGAGCAGGTAAATGAGCCTTTGATGGAGTAGCAGGCTTGATTAGGACCTATGATAGTGTCTGTTGTGTAGATATGTGGGCAGACTTGGCAGCGTGGTTTTTTGCAGGGGTGTGTGCCTGCTTCAATGCTCCTGTTGTTAGATCTGTAGTTGCCGGTGAGTATCTGTTTAAGATTAGGGGGCTGCCTATAAGCGAGGAGTGGTCTGTCTCCTAATGCTTGAGAGAGAGAGAGGGATCATCTTTTAGAATAGGCTGTAGGTCCTTAATGATCTTTTGCAGAGGTTTGACTTGAGGATTGTATGTGGTGACTAGTGGTGTTCTGTTGCTTTCTTTCTTGGGTCTCTCCTGTAGTAGATGACTTCAGGGAACCCGTCTAGCTCTGTCAATTTGTTTTCTTACTTCCCCAGGTGGGTACTGTAGTTTCAAGAATGCTTGATAGAAATCCTTAAGATGTCTGTCTCTGTCTGAGGGATCAGAGCAGATGTGGTTATATCTTAGGGCTTGGCTGTAGACAATGGATCGTGTGGTGTGTTTAGGATGGAAGCTCAAAGAATGCAGGTAACTATACCGATCAGTAGGTTTTCGGTATAGGGTGGTGGTGATGCATCTATCCCTGATTTGTACTGTAGTATCAAGAAAGCGGATCTCCTGTGTGGAGTGTTCCAGGCTCAATTTGATGGTGTCGTGGAAATTATTGAAATCTCTGTGAAAATCTTCAAGAGCATCCCTGCCATGTGTCCAGATGATAAAGATGTCATCAATGTAGCGCAGGTAAAGAAGAGGTGTCTTGGGATGAGACTTGAGGAAACGTTGTTCTAAGTCGCCCATAAAGATGTTAGCATATTGTGGGGCCATGCGGGTGCCCATAGCAGTGCCACTGATTTGGAGATATAAATGATTCTCAAATCTGAAGTGGTTGTGGGTGAGTACAAAGTTGCAAAGTTCAGTAACGAGCTGCGCTGTGTCATCATCTGGGATGGTTCTTCTAATAGCTTGTAATCCATCCTTGTATGGGATGTTGGTGTAAAGAGCTTCTACATCCATAGTAGCCAGAATGGTGTTTTCAGGAAGTTCTCCAACGGACTGTATTTTCCTCAGGAAGTCTGTGGTGTCTTGAAGATAGTTCGGGATGTTGATAACATAGGGTCTGAGGAGGTAGTCCACATAGCCAGATAGGCTGGCAGTAAGAGTGCCAATGCCTGAGATGATGGGGCGTCCAGGGTTTCCTTTTTTATGGATTTTGGGTAGTAGACAGAACATCCCTGGCCGTGGTTCTGGTGGTGTTTCTGTCTCTATACGTTCTTGTGCTGTCTTAGGGAGTTTCTTGAGTAGACATTGTAATTCCTTTTGGTATTCCTCAGTGGGGTCAGAGGAAAGTGGTCTGTAGAAGGTTGTGTTGGAGAGTTGTTTATAAGCCTCCTGCTCATAATCTGATTTATTCATGATGATAACTGCACCTCCTTTGTCAGCCTCCTTAATGAGAATGTCAGAGTTGTTTTTGAGGCTGTGGATGGCATTGTGTTCTGCAGGGCTGAGGTTATGATGTAAAGGATGTTGTTTGTCCACGATTTCAGCCTTGGTATGGTGGCAGAAGCAATCAATATAGAAGTCAAGTCTCTCATTTTGGCCTTCTGGAGGAGTCCATGAAGAATATTTCTTCTTGTAGTGTTTAGAGGAAGGCATCTGTGTGTCAGTGCATTGATCTTTGGTGTTATGGAAATATTCTTTGAGTCTTAGACAACGAAATTAGGCCTCTAGGTCACCGCAGAATTTCCTCCCTAGAAACACAGCCTTCCATCACAGTCCAGCAGGGCTCCTCACTTCTAACTGCATTTGATATGGCTGCTAGTTCTGGGTTCAAGTCATTGCTCAGTCCTCACAGCCAGCCAGGAGATCTGCCTTAGATATTTCTCTCCTCTGGCCTTTGATAGCTCTCCCAGGCCTCTGCCCTGCCTGCACTGAGCAGATTCTGGCTCCCTTCAAAAGCTGATCTGAAGGGGAAAGGCGTCCAAGAAAGCTGGCTGCATTTTAAAGAAACCCCGCTAAGGGCACAGGAAGATACCATACCAATGAACAGAAACAGCAGCAGATGTGGAAGGCACCCAGTGTGGCTTAACAGAGAACTCTGCACTGAGCTAAAGCATAAAAAGGAAGCTTACAGGAAATGGAAGCTTGGACAGATGACTAAGGAGCCATATAAAGATATTGCTTAGGACTGCAGGGATAAAATCAGAAAGGCCAAAGGACAAATGGAGTTGTGGCTAGCAAGGGATGTGAAGGATAACAGGAAGGGATTCTACAAGTATGTCAATAACAAGAAGAGGATCAGGGATAGGGTAGGTATACTTACTTACTGAATAGGGCAGGTATCCTCATGATGGAGGATGGAGGAGAAAGCTGAAGTGCTCAATGCTTTTTTACTTCAGTTTTCACAGGCAGGGCCAGTTCCCAGCCCACTACCATGGGTATGGCAGATTGGAGAGAAGAAGAGAGGCCCTTGGTGATGGAAGGTCAGGTTAGGGACTGCTTAAAGAAGTTGGATGTGCACAAGTCCATGGGGCTGGACAAACTGCATCTGAGGGTGCTGAGGGAGTTGGGCGATGAGATAGCAGTACCACTAGTTATCATCTTTGAAAACTTGTGGTGAATGGGGGAGGTGCCAGAGGATTGGAAAAAAGCAAACGTAGTGCCTATCTTCAAGAAAGGCAAAGAGGAGGATCCGGGGAATTACAGATCTTTCAGCCTCACCTCAATCCCTGGAAAAATTATGGAGCAGATTCACAAAGAATCCATCCGCAAACACTTAAAGGAAAATAAAGTGATCAGGTACAGTCAGCATGGATTTACCAAGGGTAAATCATGTCTGACCAATCTCATTTCCTTCTATGATCAGATGACTGGTTTTCTGGATGCAGGAAGAACCGTTGATGTGATATACCTTGATTTTAGCAAGGCTTTTGATACAGTTTCCCACAACATTCTCATTGGCAAATTAAGGAAGTATGGGTTGGATAGGTGGACTATAAGCTGGATAGAAAACTGGCTAGATCAACGGTTTCAGCGTGTAGGAATCAATGGCTGCATGTCAAGCTGGCAACCAGTCACGAGTGGTGTGCCCCAGGGGTCGGTCCTGGGGCCGGTTCTGTTCAACATTTTCATCAATGATCTGGATGATGGAATAGACTGCACTCTCAGTAAGCTCGCGGATGACACCAAGCTGGGGGGAACAGCAGACACGTTGGAGGACAAGGGCAGGATTCAGTGAGACCTAGATGAATTGGAACAGTGGGCCAATAAAAATCTTATGGGCTTCAATAAGGACAAGTGTAAAATCCTGCACTTGGGATGGAAAAACCCCATGCACTGCTACAGGCTGGGAAACATTCAGCTAAGTAGCAGCAGTGTAGAAAAGGACCTGGAGGTCATGGTGGATGGGAAGCTAGATATGAGTCAGCAGTGTGCTCTTGCTGCCAAAAAGGCTAATGGCATACTGGGCTGCATCAAAAGAAGTATTACCAGCAGATCGAGGGATGTGATCATTCTCCTCTATTCTGCACTGGTGAGGTCACATCTAAAATACTGTGTTCAGTTTTGGGCTCCCCACTACAAAAAGGACAGGGACATGCTAGAGAGAGTTCAGAGGAGGGCAACCAAAATGATTAAGGGCTGGAGCACAAGCCCTATGAGGAAAGACTGAAAGCATTGGGCTTATTTAGTCTGCAGAAGAGAAGATGGAGGGGGGATTTGATAGCAACCTTCAACTGCTTGAAGGGATTCTCCAAGGAAGATGGAGCTCGACTGTTCTCGGTAGTAACAGAGGACAGAACAAGGAGCAATGGTCTCAAGTTGCGGTTAGGGAGGTCGAGGCTGGATATTAGAAAAAACTTTTTTACTAGGCAAGTGTTGAAGCATTGGAATGAGCTGCCGAGGGAGGTGGTGGAGTCTCCATCTTTGGAGTTGTTTATGGCCCGGCTGGACAAAACCATGACTGGGATGGTTTAGTGGTAGTGGTCCTGCCTCTGGCAGGGAGTTGGACTAGATGACTTATGAGGTCCCTTTCAACCCTATGATTCTATGATCTCTAAATTAATGAATTTCCAATTACAACACAACTGAACAAAGCATGAGAGAAAGATGAATGAAACTGCAGCATCTTTCTGGCTCCAGCTCAGGGTATCTTAAACCTGTTGTCACTTCCCAAAAACAAAATTCCACTGCTATTATAATTTGACACATTAACAAACTGGGATGCCAGAGGTTGCTTGCTGGAATGAAATAATTTACCTACTTGCATACCTCCTAGCCTTGTTGACCACTGAAGGCTTCACATCTTCCTGCCATACCGTGCACTGCAGCATGTCCAATTTTTACTCCTGGGAAAAGTTCATGATCTGTCCCAAGTCCCTTCTTAGCTCTGATCATTAACTCTACCCCTTACATTTAGGATATAAAGTCTGTTCTTCTACTGCTGCCTGTGCATCATTCTGATTTCAATCTTTTGAGTTTCTTTTTTGAGGGACAATCTTATTTTGATAAAGATGTGTCTTTGGGGTGTGCAACATTCTCTTCAGCATTTGAGGAATTCAGAACAATGCTACACTGGGCAGGAGGGCTAAGTCAACTTAAGCAAAGCCAGGGCTATATTTAGAATTTATTAAGTCAAATTAAGCACTTGCTTAAGTAGACTTAATAATTCCTATCCTGTAAGTCAACTTAAGCTTTCAAGTCAACTTTACCAGGAAGGAAGCCCTGGGCACCACCCCTGATCCGAATAGGCTCCTGAAGCCTGATCCGGTCCCAGCAACTGCTGACAAGTGGCTGGGAGCTGGCTCAGACTAGGAACCAGCTCCTGCCCTCCCACAGCAAGGGGCACAGAGCCTGATCTGTTCCTGAGCCGCTTGCCGCCATGGCAGGTGGCATGGAGCCTAGTCAATTTCATAGGTTACAAGCCTGTGAAATTGACCAAGCTCCCAGCTGCCTGCCTGTGGTGGGAAGCAGCTTGAGGTCAGATCAGGCTCCGAGCTAGCTCCTAGCCCCTGCAGCCTGTGGTAAGGGGTTGGGGACCAGATCGGGCTCCCAGCCCCTCTCTGCAGGCTGCGGGAATCAGCTGCCAGTTCCCAGAGAATGGTTGGGAGCCTGATGGGGTTCCCAGCCGCTCTCTGAAGGTGGCAGGGGCCAGCAGCACTGTTGCTGCAGCTTGCAGAGAGGGGCTAGGAGCCCAGTGGGGTTTCCAGCTCCTCTCTGCAGGTGGTGGAGGCTAGCCCCTCTCTGCAGACAGCAGGAGCCTGCTCCAAGGCCCCACCACCTGCTGCAAGGGGCTGGGAGCCCCCCCCCCCACTTGTTGCAAAGCACTGGGAGCCAGATCGGGCTCCCAGCCTCTTGCCACAGGTGCCAGGAGCCAGCTCCTGGCCTGCAGTCTGCTGCAGGAGTCAGGGAGCTGGATCCAACTCACAGCTGCTTGCTGGCAGCCCCCAGAGTTGGATCTGGACCAGGGGCGGGGTGGCCCTGGGTATCTCTGCACTGTGTCCAGTGCAGACACACCCTGAAGTTGACAAAGTCAACCTTGTTAAGTCGGCTTCCACTGCTCCCCCCCCCCCCCATTGGAGACAGCTTATTTACAGCAAGTAGTGCATTCTCAGAAAACTTTTTGCTTGTGGGCAGGGCGAATTTGGATGTGCGTTAACTTGAAGGACAACTTTCAAAGTTCTTGCTTAAAAACTGGGATACCACTCCTGGAGACATAAAACAGAGGAACCTTCCACTACACTGAGCTATCTTAGCTAAATACATTGGTAAGCATACCACGTATCCCTCAGGATGAGAGGATGAGCTTAAGGAGCTACTGGGCTAGATTAGAAAAGGTAGATGGGTTAAGAAAGTAACTTCCTGAGAGAGGTGCAATCCATTACAAAACACCTTAACTGTGTCTCAGGGGTGGTTGCCCCAAGCCTGGCATACTGTTCCCGGCTTGCAGCAGCCACAAGATCTCGCTATTTTATGAGAGTTATTAGAGAGGCGAAGATTTCAGAAAAATTATTTGGTAATGTATAAAGGGTAGACTTAACAATCAGAGCTAAGAGAGGCTTGGGACAGAACTTGTAACTTTTCCCAGGAGTAAAAGTTATACGGTCAGGCATTCTGCAGTGCAGGGGGTAGGGGACAGCTATGAAGCTTCCAAGGATTGACAAGGCTAGGAGATATGTGAATACGGAGGTTGCCTAATTCATAGGTGTCAGGAATGGGAATCAGTATCTCAGATCTGGACATAGTGTATGAGCTACCAGATTTATTCAGAGGTGATGGGATCCACCTGTCAGACTTGGAAGCTGCTACGTTTTTGGCCAATATTAAAAGCAACAATAGGAGATATCTGGGAACCCTGCTAGGTATAGGGATAGCGGGGAGGCAGCCAAGCTAATTGCTAGCCGTTCTTTGTGATGGCTAGATCCAAAGGGGTAGCCTTGTTAGTCTAGTTCAGTCAAACAAACAAACAAGGAGTCCTGTGGCACTTAAAGACTAACAATTTTTTTTTTTGCGTGAGCTTTCATGGGAGAAAATCCCACTTCATCAGACACTTAAGTTCTCCCATCTTCAAAGTGTCTGATGAAGTGGGATTTTCTCCCATAAAAGCTCACGCAAAAAATAAATTTTAGTCTTTAAGTGCCACAAGACTACCTGTTTTACTGTCTAGTATAGTTAGTCCATAGTGAAAGGATAGAGGGATCAGATAAAATGGATTGATAAAGGATTTAAAGAGGTAACTACACTACATTCAGTGTCTACAGTCCTCCTTCCAGCACAGGCAGAGTTTTCAATTGCTAGTTTGTCACATGATGTAATATGCCACAAAAACAGGGGAACAACTACCCAGTACCCCTTTCAGGTAATCGGAATAATTTTTCATCATACATAGTTTGATTTAAATATTTTTTGTCATTGGTTCAAATAACTTCTGTAAATGTGTATAAATCTTACAAAAAGTGCTTTGCTCACAGGTTTTGGATTTTCTATCACAGTTCTGTAGAGGAGTGTTTCTCCTCAATTTCTGAAAATGTCAATTGAGGTAAACTTTATCAATGCATCTGGTATACCAGACTAACTTAATCCCTGCCTCTGACTGCAGATCCTCTGCCTGCATAGTTATATCCACCTACCTTTTCACACTGGTTTAGGCCCTTGTTTTGCCAGGGAATGAATGCCCCAGGGTATATCTACCCTGCAGAGGGGAGATGTGATTTCCAGCATGAGCAGACAGATTCAGCTGCATCCAAGCCCACCCTACCTCCTAGGTCCAAGCTTCAGTGACAAGTGCACCAAAGTTCACACTGCTAATTTTGGTATTTTAGCTCAAGCTGAGTTAGTGTGTTTTTGTTCTGTGCTCTCAAATGCAGTGTAGACAAACCCCATCAGACTTCAGTGGGCTTCAATCTGTTAGGAAACAGTTTTTCTATTTGAGGTTTTTTTCAAAGGCAAAAGAAAGAGGGGATCTTCCCTCACTTAAAAAACCAACCAACCAAAAATAATGAGGACATTGGCATGGGAAAAATAACTTGGTTTTATGCATTCATCTCTTCCTTATGCTTACTTCTCTCATGCAGTAATAATCCTATATATGTTCATGACATCACAATCAGCCCTGTAACTAATAAACTTTAACAGAAATAAAGAATTATAATTTCAGTTAGGGAAGAAGTAGCCAGAGCAAATTAAGAATGAATTTCTTGTTTTTAATCACAAAATACAGGAAACTGGGTAGAAAAATTCAGAAGATATTATACAGAAACAGAGCATTTTCCAAAAAAAGTTATCAGTGAGTTCTTCTTAAAAAAGAAAAAAAGGAAAAATACTGTTGCCTGGGAACAGCAGTAGCATGCTGCACTGCCATGTGGGACTTCTTGGTTTGTAAACAACTGTGGGATTGCTTCTTTACTGCTTAGTGAAAGACAGGCATGTCACGGACATGAAATATATATTTTTCCCCCTCACCCATAAGAAACTAGCCAACTGTTTGGGAAAACAAACAGCTAACTTGGAAAGGACTCACGCTCTAGTCTGCTTAGAAAGCAAGTGTTAGGATACCTATAACAGTGCTTACCAGGGAATACGTTTAGTCCAGCAACACATGGTGCAGAAGGAGGGAGTTAACAGTGCTAAATACTTTGCAGCATTTGGCTAAAATTACAGACAGTTGCCCAAAATACTGAATGAATTGTGTGGAAGTAAGAAACCTGAATCTTCCGCCATCAAAAAAGAGAAAAATTAATTATGAAGAACCTCTTTTTGTTTTCTAATTTCTTTATTTTCATTTTCCTTTAATCATTCCTTTTCCTTCAGTCAGGTAATTGCCCTCAAAATAACTCTATCATTAACTCAACTGATACTAGTTCAGAGCTCTGTTTGCAAGCTGACATCTATGGCTTGCAGGCCACCCCATAAACAAGTATAGAACTTTGGCAAACACAACTGTCAGTCAGATTCACCACACAACCATTCATGCAAATTTAATATGTATTCAAAATGGAAACGGGGGTTTTCTAATGGGCAACTGCTTCAGTTGTTACTCAGCAAAAGCTTTTTGCTTTGTTTTATTTTAAAACTTGAATATACACATTTATATATTTAGATTTTAAAAGAAAGCTACCCAAAATGCTAGGCACCCTATCTTCATTAATTACACACTCCAATGAAGTGCCAGTGGCACTGGAAGAGAGGATTATTCACCCTGTCTAGTAACTGAGGTTCTTTGAGATGTTTCTCACTAAGGGTGCTCCATTTTAGGTGATCGGGAACCCCTGTGTTTGTAATCAGATTTTTGCAGCAGTGCTCCCCCAGACAGGTTGCACATGCATGGTCTCTATCTCATACCAATTCAGATGGTTATCTGGTGCTCTGCATTGAATCCTTGCTCCGCACCCCCTTGTTCCTTCTCCACTGCAGAATCATCAGTTGTGAAAACTCTGAAACAAACAGACGAGAAGGAGGGATAGTGGAGCACTCCCAAGGACACACATCTCAAAGAATCTCAGTTACCACACAGAGTGGGTAAGCCTCTCTTCAAGTGATACCTCTGTGTGCTCTACTTCAGGTGAATTCAGAGCAGTGTGCTCAAGCAGACAGAAGGCACTTTGAAATTGAAGTCATGACAGATGATAACATAGTGAGTCTCAACAGTGCATCTGAACTTGCCTGAAGTACACAGTGTTGTGTAAATGTATGTGCTGAGGCCCAGGTTGCAGCTTTGCAGATATCCTGAATGCGAATGTTGAGGAATGCTATTGAGGCTGCTACTGCCCTGAAGGAATGAGCATTAACCCCTTCAGGAGATTGTGGCTTGATGATAGCACACCTTGATGCAGTTGGAAATCCATTCAGAGAGTATCTGTTTAGAGGTATCTATTTGGATACTGTGTCTCCTTTTGAGCATTTATCAATCAATATGCGGAAGGATTGGTTGAGGTGAAATGAGAACGCAGTCTTAGGTAGAAATTTGGGAAGTGGTCTTAGGGTAACCTTATCTCTGAAGGATAGGTAGAGTGGGTAAGCTGTGATGGCTTCCAGTTCTGCAACTGGCTGAAGTGACTGCAATGAGAAAGACTACTTCCCATTGTAAAGTGGAAGAGAGAGCACAGCACCAAAGATTCAAACAGAGGTGTTGTGATACACCAAAAAAACTAGGGCTAAACTCCCATGAGGGGGTGGGTTTCCTTATTTCTGGGTAAGTTGTTGAAGCCCTTAAGGGATCTCTTGGTGACTGGGTATGCAAAAACCAAAAAGTTGTCCACTTTGCAGTGAAATGACAACAGTGGAAAGACGTACCCTGACAAAGCTTATGGAGAGGCCTGATTTCTTAAGATGAAGTAAGTATTCTAATATCAGGGATCAGGGCACAGAAGCTGGTGTGATCTGTTTGTTCCGCACCATTTGTGAAATCATCTCCATTTGTATTGATGTGCGTGTCAGGTAGTTGCTCTATGATTATTTAATAAGACATCTGCACTTCCAAGCAAGTTATTTTGTGCCATCATAGCCATGCAGCAGCCACAAATTGAGATGAAGAGTTTATATGTTTGGGTTATATTCAGAAATCTGTTTCCTGGGAAAGGAGATTAAGGAGAAAGTGAGGGCACATGGTTGATACATGAACATTTTGAAAAGATGGGGGGACTACATCTGTCAGCATCATCTGGGAGCTATCAGGATTACTTTGGCCTGTTCTAGTCTGTTTATATGAAACATTCGCATCAGAAGGAGAATGGGAGATAAAGTGTAGAAGATGGGAGCACTACATTTGATTAGGAAGGCATTGCCCAAGGAATGGTGATCCATTACAGCTTTGGAGCAAAACGAACTTTTGGCATTGTATGCTATTGTAAATAAGTCTATGTTTGGGAACACCCATTGTTTGAATATGTTGTGCAGTACTTGTGTATCCAGTTCCCACTTGTGAGCTAAAAGAATAGTGCCTGCTGAGTGCATCTGTTGTGATGTTTTGTCTTCCAGAAAGGTACAATGCCATGATGTCGATGTCATGTGCGATGCATCAATTCCCTATCCATATAGCTTCCATGTGTGAAATAGTGATTCTGTTGGTGATCGGCAGACCTGAGTAGAGCGTACTTTTAGAAGTGTTCCCCAGGCTAGAAGGGAGACATCTATTGTGATGGTCATTGTTTGATGTTCCCTTAGAAAGGGCACCCTGAGGCAGATGTCATCTGGTGTTGTCTAACAAAGTAATTACTGACTGGCACTGTAAAGTGTTTGCTCATGCTGTGCCTTTCTGGATGGTAGAATAAAAGAAGCCACACTTGTAAGTTCCTCCCATGGAGTCTCTCGTACTTGTCGATGAAGGTTCTCACAACCATGTGGTCTCATAGTTGAAAGCAAGTCCTGGCTGTTATCTGCAAACTGTTGATCACTGTAGAGATGAGGTTGCTTGAGGTGCCATAGTAAGGATAAAGTGACCTCAGGTGAGCTCAGATATGCATTTATGAATTCCAGTTCTTGCACTGGTATTAGAATTGGTTTTCATACATTTATTTGAAGCACTACCACTTCTTCAGCTGCATCCAATACTTCCTGTTGAGTTAATGCTTTTAGTAAACAATCATAAATACAGGAATATCATGATACTGCTTTTGTGCAGATAGACAGCAACTATGGTTAGGACTTTCAAGACCACTTGAGGGGTAGCATATAGGCCAAACTGTAAAATCTTGCATTAGAAGTAGCACAAAGTTAATCAAAGGAATGTGATTTGATGAATGTATTGTTATATGAAATATGAATCCTTAGCCTGAAGACTAAGAACCATTCCTTCTCTTTCTAGTACAGGAATGATGGTGGCTAGTATGACCATCTTGAAGTGTTGAGTTTTCACAAATTTGTTGAGTCTTCATAGATCAAGACTGAATCTCCACCTTCCTGTTTTCTTCTGTATAAGGAAATAATGCGAGTAAAAGCCCTTCTATATGTATTTTGTTGGTATTAGCTCTAGTGCTTCCAAGTGTACAAGGTGGTTTACTTTTTGGTCCAATAGCTACTTATGAGAGAAGTCCCTGAAGAGGGATGGGGAGAGAAAATATGTGGGAAAGGGGAGATAAGTAAAAGAAATGGAGTATCCATTCTCAATTGTCCCCAAAACCCATTTATCTGTTGTGAAGGTTTGCTAGACTTGACAGAAGAGAATCAGGAAATGGTAGATGGTTCAAGCAGTAAATTGAAAGTTGTAGGGTTATCAGGTCTTCGACCAATGGTTCAAATTTTCTGTCTGCGTGATGGTTGTTGGGGTGTGGTGGCCTGCAAAGGGCACTGCTGTCTCATCTCTAGTCTATTTATGGCTCTGATGCTCATATTATCTATGGTGAGTATATGAGGCATGGACTCTTTACAGCAGGGGTCTCAAACACGCAACCGGTGGGCCACATGTGGCCCCTAAATCTATTTCCTGAAGCCCACAGTGACATGACCATTACCAATGTTTCCAATATCATTGTATGGAACGGTTTCAGTGGTGTGGCCCTCAGGCTACTGTACTAATCCTCGTGCGGCCCTCTACTAGTCCTCATGTGGTCCTCGTGGTGATTTGAGTTTGAGTCCCGTGCTTTACAGTGTATATTTTCCTTGTTTTCTCTTGGTTCTATGTATATATATTCCCCAAGCATCTCAATGCTGCCTTCAAGCCCTTCAGTGTATTAAGAGATTCATCCATTTTGGAGGCAAAGACAGACCTTTGTACCTTTGAACAGCTGTTCCACCATTGACTGAACTTGTCTGGGAAACCCAGAGAAATGGAGCCCAGATCCTCGCCTCATGACTACTACTATGAATCTCGCAGCTATGTCTGCTGAGTACAGAGCATCTTGTAATACAGTTCTAGAAATAAGGTGCCCCTCTGAAATGAGAGACTTGAATTGTTCTTTTCTCTCTTCTGAAATAAAATTCCGGATATTCTGAAACTTTGGTGTAGTTACCACGGTTGTACCTTGCCAGTAATGCTTCATAATTGAAATTCTGCAGTATAAGGTTGAGGCAGGCTTTTCAGACAAAGAGGTCAAGCTTCTTCTGTCCTTGACATATGGTACACTCCAGGGGTATCGTTGTCAGCCCCATTCATGGATTGTATCTATCGTCAGGGAATTTGGTGCAAGAATTCTGTCCCTTTAGTCGATACATATATTTTGCAAGTTGGTAAGATTGTTGCTGGGGTCTGCCAAATTGTTTTGACAGGTTCCATAATGGCGCTGTTCATAGTTAGTGTGATCCTGAATGAACTGGCCATTTGTACTATATTTAATAGTTTCTGTTGTGTAAAGTGATATATTCAGAAAGCTGGCAACTCTGTTCTACAACTCCTGGAATTGTTTGAAATCACCACTCATATGAGAAAGGATGGCATCATGTTGTCCTCAGAAAGGACAATGTGAGATGGGCAAATTTGTCCATGTCCTGATTAAAATGTTTCTTCTTCTTCAGGTAAGTCCTCAGGGTGGTCTGATGGTTCTGGTATAGAATATGGAAGAGAATATTATGTGCTTGTCCTGAGGGGGCTGGAGGATTTGCTGTGCTGTGGAGGGGAATTAAGCTAAAAGAGAATTGGTGGCCACCATGGCTGTCCCTGCCAGTGTCCTTTTCTAGACCCAGTGTGATAGGTCAGGTTTAGTCAGTGTGGGAATTGGGGAAGAGTGTTGTGAAAAATGTACGTCTTCCTCAGGTTCCTCCTCACTGTCGCTCCAAAGTGGTGGAGTCAGCTGAGATGAAGTGATCTTGGCACTTGATATCAGCTGTTCCAGGGCAGTCGCAGTAATAAGGATGGGAAACTCAAGCGTCAAAGTGACAATTAGGTCTTTATCGTGCATGAATTGTTGATATCATCAGTATTGTGGATCACCTGAGACTTGGTACCAAGATGGTATTTGTAGTGTGCACCATAAAAGAGTGACAGCATGGTGCCTGGCAGTGCAGAGATGCTGGGCACTGAGCGTTTGGTGGGCTCTCCATCAGTGCTGAACATAGGATTTTTTATTTTTATTCCCCCTAGTGTCAATATTAGTATTATCCTGTTTGGGGTCTCTTGTTCTTGTGGTACCCACAATACGAGATTGTCCTGTGCTTTCAGCCATGGAGAGAGCTAACTATCACCATTTCCCAGTTTAGAGATTGCCATGTCCCATACCAGTGCAGCTGTGGCCCACTTTTTTGAAGTTTTCTTACTGGGTTGCTCCTTAGAAGAAATGCTTCTGTCGCAGCCTGGAAGATGGAGATCTGTGTCCCAGAAGGCTACTTACATCTGATTCAAATGTCAGGGACAAATTTCTCCACAAGGAGTTTACGTTGCAGATCTCTCACTTTCCAGGCTCATGCTTTTAAGCAGTGCTAATCTGAACACATTACTGACTAGGCGAGACCCACCACAGAACATATAACCACCTGCAAATAGTGTAGTGGTGAGCACATCTGCTTTACCTGCAGAAGGTCCTGGGTTCAGATTCCAGGGGGTTGGACTAGATCTCATGAGGTCCCTTCCACCCCTATGATTTGATTCTATTCTATTCTATGAGTGCCCATCTAACACTGATGTCAAGAGCCTGCAGGAGAGGCAGCATTTAAATACCAAGGAGCCAGGCGTGCTCGTGAGATGACTGCTTTCATTCTCCTTTGTGAGGAAACAAGAGTTTTTCTAATGGGGGTTTGATGGGAACTAAAGATATCACTGACAAAACTAATATTTTTAAACCAAAATTAGTGAGGATAACTGAAGGAACTAGATCTACTACTAACTACTATAAGTCTAATTACTGAATTTATAATATCCTGATTAGGCAAATAGGCACTGCTAGAGTCCCAACTTGAGCCAAAAGCGGCAGAGAAGGAAATGGGTTGGTGGGCTATCACACAGCGCTAGATAAATGCCTGAAGAGGCTTAAGATCGGATGCAAGCATATTCAATCCAACCAGGGGCACTACTATAAATCTATGATTATGAATGCAGGTGCACACAATCCCCTAATGTGGAACACCAACAGTGACATCATTCAAAGAAGAAAAAGCATTCCATCTAGAATTCAGCCATTCAGACATATAAAAACTCACTTCCATCTCTTTATTGTTACAAGAAGCATACCCTCAGTCTTTTCCAAACACACTATCAAACAGATGTCTTTTATACTAGCTAGGCAGGTGGTTCCAAAACCGTAGCCCATGAAGGCTTTCAAAATGGCTCCTAGCTCCCCTCCTGCTATGGGAAGGGAGCCACTGTGTAAGGACCTAGGTAGAGCACATTTCTGCAGGGCCAAAAGGCCAGTGCAGCCTTGTTGCTGCCATCAAGGGGATGGGAGATCAGTGCTACCCCCTCCCTTGGCTCCAAGAGAGTGCAAAGCATTCTGCCTGGGTCTCTATCGCCAAGGTCCTTACTGAAGCCAGACGGAAAGAAACAGGGATCTTCTGTCTCCTTGTCTGAAGAAGGAAGCCAGAGAGCACAAAGTGTTCCAGGGCTCTTTTGAATGCGCCCACAAGTCACTTTTGTCCCGTAGGCCACTGGCTGGGTACCACTGTTTTAAGTATACATCAGGGCTCAACAAAATTAGCTCCCAGCAAAGCACCAGCAGCTTTATTTTTGGTCACCAGATGGCATTCCTCCTCCACATTTCCTCAATGGAGCTAGGAGCCAGGCAAGAAACCCCAGTCGCCTCGGCGACCTGGCGCCCAGATTTTGTCAAGCCCTGGTATACATCAGTTTGAAATCAAGTCTATTTTTAAATGGTAAGTTAATTAACTAAGAGCTTCAAATTACTGTATCTTGCCCTGAGTCCACATACCAATTTTGGGGGTTACAAGATCAGATTTCTTTTTCTTTTTCTTTTTTTTTTTAAATCTCTCCCCCACCTGTTGGTACATGAAAAACTTATTCAAGCTAAAGGGGAAACGAACTGATAATCCATAGAAAACTATAAAATTCACTATTCTCAAAATAGTGAGAAATCCATAAAGCAGACTAAGTAAAAAAAGGTTTTTTTCTTTAATCTGTCAGTTATAATAATCTTATATATAACTTATCATAGCAGTAAATAACATTGTCAAACAGATGTGTATAAAGATTTTAAGTTGTTGGTATTCTTTATGGCCCTGATCTAATTTCATTAATGGAATGACAAGTAACAAATTCAAAGATATTGGATCAGACTTTTAAAGAAACTCAGACATAGTATTTTATTACATATCTCCATTTATTTTTAGCATATCTGTTTTATTTTATGTGACAGATGTAAAGCAAAGCAACATAACAGGTTTCCCTTTAATATCAGTCTATAATTCCCTTCTCCCACATACCTTCAAAAATAACAACTGAATACACAGAAAAACGATGTTTGTACACATACATGCACAAAATTATATATATCTCCAAACATTTGCACTCCAAAAAGTATAATGATAAAGGGATAAAACCTGACCTCTGCACTAAATTCCAGACTTGGCACAGATGCTTTCTACAGGGTACTGGACTGAAAAATTTCTGACTTCTACACAGGTTGCGGAACTTCATTAGTGACTACTAATATAACCACAGGACAGAAAAAACAATGTTTGTCCATCTAACACACATCATTTCATACAGTAATTCCATTCCATGTCCCGTTGTCATGTTGTTCACTAAGGAAAACTGGACAAGAAAGATTTCCATGACACTGCCAAATAACGCAATAACCTATAGAGACCTAACTCCCAACACTTCAGAAAGAAAGATTCTATGTGGACTCCTCCTGACAGTCAGAACAGCAGACTGGACTTCTACAAAGATCATTTCCACCACCAGAAATCATCATCCCTTGCACCATAACCTTCAGGCATGCAGAATACAATGTCATCCGCAGCCTCAGGAATAACTCTCACATCATCATTAAGGAGGCTGATAAAGAAGGTGCTATCATCACTGTGGATAAATCTGATTACAATCAAAGGGCTTTTAGACAACTCTCAAATACAACATTTTACAAGCCACTTCTCTCTGACCCCACTGAAGAATACCAAAAGAAACTATATCACTTACTCAAGAAGTTCCCCGAAACAGCACAGGAACAAATCAAGACAAACACACCCCTAGAATCCTGATCAGGGATATTCTATTTACAGTCAAAAATTCCTACACCTGGAAATCCTGAATGACCAATCATCTCAGGCATTGGCACTCTTACAGCAGGCTTCTCTGGATTCTCTTCTTAGATCCTACACCATCAACACTCCTAGTTATCTTTGAGACACCACGGAATTCCAGAGAAAAATTCAATCCATTGGTGATCTTCCAGAAAACACTATCCTGGCCACCATGGCCTTAAAGGCTCTTTACAGCAATACCCCACACAAAGAGGTATTACAAGCCATTAGGAACACTCTCCCAGATGATGTCATAGCACAGCTCATAGCTGTTAGTACCTCTGCTTAATATGCGAAGGTCCTGAGTTCAAGTCCCAGGAGGTTGGACTCGATGATCTCATGAAGTCCCTTCCAACCCTATGATTCTATTCTATTCTAGCTGAACTTTTTGACTTTGTATTCACCCACAACTATTTCAGATTTGATGATTTATAGCTTTTAAGTCAGCAGCACTGCTATGAGTACCTGTATGGCCCCATTATATGCCAACACTTTTAATGGCTGACTTAGAACAATGCTTCCTCAGTTCTCATCCCCAAGTACCATTCCTCTAATTAAGCTACATTGATGACACCATCATCAGGACCCACAGAAAGGAAACCCTTCAAGAATTCCATCAATATTTCAACCATATCTATACCATTTCCAAACTCAGCCTAGACCAGCGCACGTGGGAGATCCACTTTCCAGACACTACTGTACAAATAACTGATGAACACAAACACCACCCTATACCAGAAACCTATCGAACACTACAGTTACCTACATCCCTTGAGCTTTCATCCAGGACACAGCACATGACCCACTGTCTACAAACAAGTCCTAAAATGTAACTGCATTTACTCCAATCCCTCAGAAAGAGACAGACACCTTTAGGATCTCTATCAAGCATTCTTAAAACTAAAACCCACCTCAGAAAGTGAGGAAACAGATTGACAGAGCTAAATGGGTACCCAGAAGTCAACTGCTCCAGGACAAGCCCAAGAAGGAAAAACATCACAACACCACTGGCCACCACTTACAGCCCTCAAGTCAAACCTCTGCAGCACATCATCAAGGATCTACACCCTATTCTACAAGACAATCTCTCACTCTCTCAAGCCTTGAGAGGTAGACTTCTCCTCACTTACAGACAGCTCCCCCACCACCACCTTAAATGGATACTCACCAATAATTTCAGACCATAGAGCAGAAACACTAAGGCAGTCATATATCCCTGCAACAAACCCCCATGCCAACTCTGCCCACATATCCACACTAATACCACCATCATAGGACCTAATCAAATAGCTGCCCCGTCAGGGCTCATTCACCTGCTCATCCACCAATGTGATACACGCCAATGTGTCCCAAAAATGCCTCTTGGCCTTACATATTGGACAAACAAGACTCTCTCTTCATAAAAGAATAAATGGACACAAAACTGACATCAGAAATGACAACATTCAAAAACCAATAGGAGATAACGTCAATCTCCTCAGCCACTCTGTGAAGGACTTATCTGTGGCCATCCTTAAACAGGTTTATTCTAGGTCAAGGCTTCAAAAGAGAGAATTCAGAGTTAAAATTCACAAGGAATTTGATACCATCAACTTGGGTTTGAATAGAAATATTTCCTGGCTTTCTCATTATAAGCAGTGATTATCACCTCTTTCACCTCCCTATCCGCTGTTCCACTCAGTCTGAATCGATACACCGTTTGATTTGCTGAAGTAATCTGACTCGATCCTGTGGTTACACTTACTTCACTTATTCCTCCTTCCTATAATTTTTTTTCCCCATTTTCAAGTGCCTGATGAAGTGGGGTCTCTCCCAAAAAAGCTCATGAGATAAATAAATTTTTAGTCTTAAGAAGTGCCACAAGACACCTTCTTTGTTTTGCTGAACGAGACTAACACAGCTACCCCTTCGGAATTGGCAATACTCCTGATTCCTCCACCAGCATGTTTGTCCCACTAAACACCCTCAGTAGTGAGGCAGAGAAAAATGCCATAGTTCCATAGGATGATGGAAAACAGCTCTCTCTTGTGGTGACTCCGCAGGGCTAGTCAGAAAGCTTTCCAAGCTATACATCAGTCACACAAGGAAACTAAAAGGCAGTATTTTAAGACAAAAAAAAAAAAAAAAAAAAAAAAAGGATCTACTTTATCACTCAACACAAACCTAGTCTACACTGCCATTGATAGGAAATATGCAAACTATATAACATACCTTGCTTATCTCCTGTCAACACATTTACACTGCCATATAGGGGCCTCTTCCTACACATCCTTAAAAAAAAAAAAATCAATGGACCTTATACATGCCAAACACAACAAGGGGTATACCTTATCCTAGCATGACCAAACTGCAGCTTGTGACCTGCACGCAGCTCTTCAAAGAAAACGTGCAGCTCACGGAAGAGCACAGCAGGGAAAGGTGACACGGTGGGAAATAAGAGGGAGAAGTATATAATGGTCGGGGACAGCAGAGCAGCAGCTGCATGGTCCAGGCCAGCGGGGAAGCAGCCGCATGGTCCAGGCCGGGGGGGGGGGGGGGGGCAGAAGTTTGAC